>JAAAKG020080818.1:0-16811 GCA_010014905.2 Druon quercuslanigerum | reverse complement strand
ATTAAATTTAAGATACCACCAAATTTGAAAGTTCAAATACACATCTGAAATTTAATACACATGTGTATTAAATGAAAGTTCAAATACATATTTGAAATTTAATACACATGTGTATTAAATTTCATATGTGTATTTGAATTTTCAAATTTTTTGGTATCTTAAATTTAATATACGTATCTGAAAAAAACTTCCAACACATGTGTGCAATTTTTACCAGTGATATCTTTTTAGTTTGCGATGGCAGAATAACGAATTAAATATCTAAACTTTTTATCTTGGGAAATTCGTTAGTACCAGGGGGAGGAAATATTGAATTATTTAAACATATAGATTGGCATTATGAAAATCGGACATTTCAATTCCTTTAAATGCATACCAATTGTATTTTTGTCCGAAACATAACTAAATCACATTGAGCGGCATTGATTCTATTCAATATTTTGTCGACAGGATTAAATAGTACTGGGATGGTTGGATACTTGGTTCGTGAAAGGCATTGCATGGCATACAATTTGGCCGTTCTCCGAGTATCATTGAATGGCATTAAATGGTATAAGCTCATAGGCATTACAAGCAACTCACTGTAATGCCTTGAAGTTTACACTGTTCAAAATTGCTGTATTAAGTTTAATACTCATGTGTTGGAAGTTTTTTTCAGATACGTATATTAAATTTAAGATACCACCAAATTTGAAAGTTCAAATAAACGTCTGAAATTTAATACACATGCATATTAAATTTCTTATATGTATTTGAACTTTCATTTAATACACATGTGTATTAAATTTCGGATGTGTATTTGAACTTTCAAATTTGTTAATATCTTAAATTTAATATACGTATCTGAAAAAAACTTTCAACACATGTGTATTAAACACAGCAATTTTTAATACATAAAAGCGCACATGAGCCATGACACATTATTGCAAAAGGAGGGTGAGCGCAGGGAGAATCTTGTTTTGCAAAAGAGTTTTTTTTCTAAAAAATACACAGAGACAAAAAGCTTCATGTTCATTACCAGCATGATCCCTAGAATTGCCATGAACATCATTGTCATCTACATCATCCCTGCAAATATCGTCAACATCATTGTCATTAACGCAGCCACATTCACCGTATTCACAAAAGACAGCTTTCCTCTACATTCTCAATTTTGGAACCATCCTCATCTTCATTGCCATCAACATTGTCCTTTTCAAGATCATTCGGGTCGTTATCGAATAAAGAAAGTTCTTCATTTGCTGGAGATCCAAAAAGCTGCGATTCTTTCGAAATGAGAAGCCAAAGTCTCGCATCATCGTATGCTGTTTCATTCGAGATAGGCCGAAACAAAGGAAATCCTTCACTGAAGTTAATAAAATGAAAATAACGCATGCTTTCTTAATAGCGTTTTACTTTCATTTAGAAACAGCTGTTAACAAATTAAAAACTTTTCTTTTCAGCTTAGGGAAAAGTTGAAGATGTTCCTAAGCTTCCTGTATCTTTTGTTCGTTTTGTTTGGACGAGAGTATCGATAAAACGGATGTTACTCAACTTTTAATATATGTGGGGATGGTTTTCCCTGATTTCTCAGTTCGTGAAGAATTTCTAGATATTGTACCTCTGCTGATAACTATTGATGTGAACAATGCGTTTACAAGATATAAACGGATTGTGGGGTTTACTTGAGAAACATAGGCGGTTTATCATGCATGTTGATTCATTGCCTTATTCATCAAGAAGCCTTGTGTGGAAAGGCAATGCGATCAAAGAATTTGTGCCAGATTTAATGATCGTCAAAAAAGAATTCCAGGACAGATTTAAAGACATTGATGTCATTAAAATTGATCTGGAATGATTTAATGATCCGCTAGGAATTAGCATTGATGATCACACAGAAGATTTCAGATCTGAATTGCAGACACTGCGTGAAGACGATCCTCATTTGGAAATTTTTGCTCTGCGAATACTAGCCAAGTTTGGATCAACGTATCAATGCGAAAGTTCTTTCTCGATAATAAACTACCTAAAATCTAAAGAAAGTACTTCATTATGTGAGACAACCTTTTCATCATTGATGAGACTTGAGTTATCAGAATTACAACCTGATATCGACGCTCTTGTCCAAGCAAAGCTATAAGGAGCTGCTATTCGTGGAAATCACGAGTGAGTGCGTCATCTGATACGTAAATGTTAGTTACTTAACATTTGATGTGTTGCAATACCGAAGTATAGACACTTGAAAAAATTGAAATTTTCCAGGAGAGCGAAATGGCATTCTGTATAATCAAAATCACCATTTAAACTAAAAACTTTACTCGCGAGCTAAAGTATTTATGAATTGAAACAAAAAATTTATGATTGGAAAAATCTCAGAAGCTAAAAATTGGAACAGGCTCGATTGCAGATTACGATAAAAACTTTAATTTTCAGTCTAAACAAAAAATAAAAACCCAACTTGCAAAATATTGTGGTGCCAAATTGGGATTCCAACTAAATCATTCGATAAATTATATAGGTTCAAATTTCATGGTCTTCACTTAGTAAATTATTTATTTTACAATTTAAAAAATTTTCTTATGAGATATGGTGAACATAAAGAAGATTAAAAAAGTTTTCATAAAAAAAAAATTATTCTGTTCCAGAAAAATAAAGTTTTATTGCGACGGTATTGTACTATAACAGACACTTTTACGCTGAAAGGTCTATGAAATGAAGAATAGTATATCTGTTTCCTTATAAAGAAAACATATTTTTTTTACGCGTAAACGATTTTAATTTTAGGCAATGTCGTTTCTAAAAAAAGTTAGGAAAAAAGTTCAATTAAAACAAGACTTAGAAAAGTGTCTTCTTGTACACGAAAAGAACAGGTATGTTTGCTACAACCATTAAAATATTGTTAGACATAATTTTCCAAGTTATCCAGTCATAGTTGATGCTACTTAAGCTATGGATGCAGGTACCAAGTGAAATGGTTAGGTAAGCCATTTGATCGCGCAACCACAGCAACGCAACCAGCCGCTACGGTTGCATCAACCTTAAATATTGCTGGCCCATATTGTTCAATATAATATGGTTGTGGCAACCATAGTATTTTTCCGTGTAGGAAATGAAAATTTAAGATTTCACGTTGGAATTCGATTTGTAATTTGCTGCTGTAAATATTGAAGTGTGAATCAGTAAGTTTTTAAATCTAAACAGTTATATTATCTTAAGCAGTTTTATATTAGAAACATTTATGATTAAATAATTAAATTTTTTCAGCTGAACACTTTTCAAATTAAAAGTTTAATTATTTCCATTTAAGGACGTTTCAAGTTAAAAATTGTATAATTTTTATTCAAAAAATACGTAAAAATAAAACTTAGGTACATAAAAATGCAACACACTCATTCACAAATTGAAATTTTTGGAATGGAATGTAACAATTCAAGACTTTCTATTTTCAAGCAGTTCAGTTTTTAATTTTTTAGTTTTTAATAATTATTTAAAATTGCTCATTTTCAATTAATATTTTGATATACAATCGGTATAGGTTTTGGTATAAACAATAAATTTAGTGTCATTTCCCGGTTATTCTCGGTCTGAAAAAATTTCCGCTCTTTTTGCAGTACTAACCAGCAAAATTCTCACCGCTTGTGAGAAACAACCAGTGCCGGGCCAAAAATTGCCGGTGCCCCAAGTGATATTTAATTTTCTTACTTCAACGTCGAATTTTTTTTGACATGTTTCATGTAAATGTTATATTATAACTATCTCATTTGATTATTTTTAATGTTAAGAATATTTAGTTTAATGAGAATTTACTTTAAATTTATTATTTTATATTCGCGTCGAAAGTTCATTACATATTTATTTATATTTATATAACAATATTTTTACATATATTTAATATATTATATTATTTATTGTAATTGCAGCTCAAAAAATCCATTTTGTTAGTTATAAAAGACGATATTGCATTCATTTTTGTCTTTTTCCTACTCTTTATTTTTAAAAGTAAAAAAGTCAAGTATTTTTTTAAATATTAAACTATTTGGCAGAAAATAACCTTTCTCGTTAAAAAATCATATTTTTGATTGAAAATTTACTCTTTTGTTGAAAAATCATATATTTTGGTTACAAATTTAACTTTTCTGTGGATGATTATTCTTATTGGCTTTAAAATTGAACAATTTTGTTGTAAATTAATTAATTTTCTTGAAAATTCGTCTTCTTGGCAGAAAATTAATCTTTTCGGTAGAAAATTTATTTTTTTGGTTGAAAGTTTAGCCATTTGGTTATCAGCTAAACAAATTTGTTAAAAATTAATTTTTTTCAGATTTACCTCTTTGATTGACAATTTAACTCTTTTGTTGAAAATTCGTTTTTTATTTCCTTAAATTGGAACCCAAATGATCCATTTTGTTAGTTAGAAAAAAAGAAATTGCATTCAGTTTTGTATTTTTTTTACTCTTAAAAATTCACGAAATAATAAACGTTTTAAGACTTTAATTGGCTTGTATTGTAAGTAATTTTTTATAGGATTTTCCGATGAATATTTTTCTTCAATTAAAAGAAAGTTTTTTTGAATCGGAGAATCTTTTTTTTTTAGTATATTTAAATTATTACTAGAAGAAAAAAAAGTTTGTATTATCCTTAAAAATAAATATAATTTAATTCAAAACTTTGAATTATACAACGTTTGTTGTTTTACTTTGAATATTTCATCTAAAAAATTAATTATTTTTCTCCATTCATGACATTCTTTATTTTTCAATTTTTCTAAAATTGATAAAAATGCGAGAAAAAAATTTTTATTTTAAAGTTTCTGAAATTGTAATGTACAGTTGAATGTCAAAAAAATTTTTAATAAATGATCTAATTTCGATAAGTTTTGTAAATTATTACAAAATTTGAAAATTTGTTATTTTTTATTAGCTACATCTGTTTAAAAAAAATTAGAAATTTTGTTCTCTAAACTTACTTCTTTTTTAATTTCTCAAAAATAAATTTATAAAAATTCCTTTCCGCTTCTTATTTATTCGAAAATACTTTTCATATAATTCAAAGAAAATCAATTAGAATTTGACGAAAAATTAGACAAAGTAATGCACATATTTTATTTTTAGTTTAATGGCATAATCTGAAACGGAAATTGAACTGAATGATTGCAAATATTCATTTTGGAATAATATAATGTTATTGGATTTTTTAAATTAATATTATTTTGGGAGTATTAATCTGCTTTAGATATTATCCCTAAAGAAAAAAAATTGGGACCCTTGTATATTGCTTTATTAACACTTGAAGCATATTTATTAATCTCTGCCGTAATAATTAATATTTCCCGTACTAAGGAACCTTGGGATTCGAAAAAAGATTTGACGTTGAAGTAAGAAAATTAAATTTCACTTGGGGCTCCGCCAATTCTTGGCTCGGCACTGGTCGTTTCTCACAAGCGGTGAGAATTTTGCTGGTTAGTATCGGAAAAGGAATCCCGTACTTCGTGATTAGGGTCTATTTTCTCACAACTGAAAATATTAAATTCGAACTGAATGACACTGCAACTTACGTAAGATTTTCCTTAGTACAGTAGACATGCAGTTTATTATAATCTAAAAGCATCTTTTAGTTTTAATTATAAAAATAATAATTATTTAATAACACAGGCCAACATGATCAAAAATAACGTTTTTGGCTACTTTTGAGGTTATGTACAGAAGATAAATTTTTTTTGGGATTTTTTCTTTAGTTGTATCATATGGTAGTGCTCTTTCTCTTTAATTTGAGAGTCGCAAAGTTCAATTAGCATTTTTCTTTGCCAAGTTACGTCAATTTAAAATTACGAGATATGTCCTATTATATCTTGAGCATTTGCTTTAAATACTTTGACTTTTCTACTGGATGTTTTCTTTTGAAAATTTGTACTTGAGGTCCTTCAGGGTTCTTGATAACGAATCTCCAATCGAGACACTATCTAAAGCAAACACTAAATATATAATGTATAAAATATATAAATATATAATATATAATACAAAGACAGAATGGGTCATATTTCGTAATTTCAAATTGGCGTAACTTGGTAAAGAAAAAGGGTAATTAAACTCTGTGACTTTCAAATTAAAGAGAAAGAGCAGTACTATATGATACAACCAAAGAAAAAATCCAAAAAATGTTATCTCTTCTGTACGTAACCTCAAAAGTAGCCAAAAATGCCATTTTTTGTGTACATGACCCTCCACTTTCCAACAACTGACATGACCTCATTATTTGCAGGCCTGTGTAATTAATTATGGAAATAAACCTAATATTGTAAAAAATGAAATAAATCTCACTCAGCGCATAAGAATGTTTGAAAGTCGAGATATTATAATCTCTCACAGTAACATTTATTTTAACATTTAAAATCAACTTATACTTTTTTGCACAGGTCTAAATGTGCCCAAAATCTTAAAAGTTATAGCGTGGTTTTTTTTCTTCTTTTTTTTCATCTTGAATTTTACACTGACAAGCGTAAACTGACACCTCGGGTCAATTCCAAAATCCAGGATGCCTGATTTTATGGAACGAATTTGGGTTTAACGACGAAAGATTTACGTCTGGTTTGCGTTTTTAGGAAATGTTTTCACACAGGTGTGTAGGCTTTGTATCATTATGTTTGTTCGAAAAGTTTTCAGAAAATAAGGATAGTTGACAAAAGTTTGAAGAGTTTTTTTTAGATTTACTTTTTATAATAATTAAAAAAAGAAACACTCAAGCAATTATATTTTTTTGAATTCAAAATTTTGTTATCATAATATAAAATTAGCATAAATACAAAATATTCGTGATTCGTAAAATCATAACATCTAAATCATCTAAAATAATACAAAATCAATGACAATATTTTAAATAATTCATGCCTGAAGAAATAATTTAAATTATATTTTTGCACAATATATAGACCATCAAACCATTGCATTTTTTAAATAAAAAATACAAATTTACAAAGAGAAATATTTTGATAACATAGTACTGCTTAAATATTGTAAATATTGTATCAAATCTTATGATTTTTAATCAACAATCGTAATTTTAGGGAACATCAAAAAAATATTTTTTACTGATATGTCTGATTTCCGACCAAGAATGTTAGTAAAGTTGTGAATCTTCTTTAAAACATAATTGAAAAAAAAAATTAAAAATACTAATAATCGCTGGGGGAATTATATTGACCCTCGATAATAAAATTTTGTAGAAATTGTTGATGTTGGTTGTTGGCTTTAGGGTCAGGAGAATTGAAACTAATTAAGTTGTTTCAAACGTTTCGGCACACAATGGTGGTCTACAAAAATAAAAATACTAATTTTCAATAAAAACTAGATAATCGAAAATTTTTAAAATAATTTTAATCTTGTTTTAGGAATTGTTTGAAAATTATTACTCTTTTTTTAAAGCTAGTGATTTTTTAATTAAAATTTTAATTTCCGACTATAAACACATTAATGAAATGATTAAAATTAGATATTTAATGAATTATTGTTAAGAAATACATTTTCTTATTTATAAATTATAATTATGATAATTAATTAATTGAATTAAGTTATTTATTAATTAATTAAAGTACCATTCTTTAGTGTGCACCTCTAACAAAAACTTAAATTTTCTAATTTTCTCAATCTTCATTACAATCTACTTTTTTTATTATAATACCGATTTTTGAAAAAATGCTAACATAATCCAAAATTGGCAGTAGATTATAATTCTTGTCCAAATCATAATGATTTTATGATTTAAAATACCAAAATTTGTTCTCTGAAACTATATAGCATAACTTGAAAATGTTAATAAATTATAAAAATTTTAAATATTTAGATTTTTGTCTGAAAAGAAACAATTTTCTGTGACTTTGATTTTTCTGATAAAATTTAGAGAAAAAAATTATAAAATATCTTAATGCTTTAGTCAAATATTGTATGGAGTTGCCTTTAAAATAATAGTAGCAACTTTAAAAACTGTTGATTATTTTCTGAGTTATTGATATTTTGCAGAAACATCCAAATTTGACGTAATATGCAAAAATTATGATAAGCAAAAAAAAAACGAAAAAAAATATATTAACTGTTAATTATTTTCCAAGTTATTTTCATTGTTTTAGAAAAAAATCGAAATTGTACGTTATTAATAATAAAAAATTAAAGAAAGGTTGATTATTTTCCGAGTTATTAACATTATAGAAGTATCAAGAAAAGCAAAAAGAATAAGAAAAAAGAAGAAAAAAAGAAATCCTAATTATTTTCGAATTTGGATTTTTTCAAAAAGATCGAAATTGTACTTTGATAAAAAGAAAAAAAGTTTAAAAGGTTGGTTTTATTGTTGGAAAGTGGAGAATCATTTCCAAAGTAATTTTTTACGTAGAATCCGAATCCGGGATCACAATTGGCCCATCACGTCAGGATTTTAGGATATTTGAGGTTATGTACCCAAAAATTGCGCTTTTGGCTACTTTTGAGGTTATGCACACGAGGCACAAATTTTTTTTGGATTTTTGCTTCAATTGTATCATATAGTACTGCTCTTTCTCTTTAATTTGAGACTCGCAGAGTTCAATTACCATTTTTCTTTACCAAGTTACGTCAATTTGAAATTACGAGATATTTCCCATTATGTCTTGAGCATTTGCTTTAAATACTTTGAGGCCGACAATTTCTACTACTACACCCTTAAGTACAAATTTTTAAGAGAAAACACCCAGTAGAAATTGCCTGTATCAAAATATTTAAAGCAAATGCTCAAGACATAATGAGACATATCTCGTAATTTCAAATTGACGTAACTTGGTAAAAAAATGATAATTGAATTCTGCGGCCCTTAAATTAAAGAGCAAGAGCAGTACTATATGATACACTCAAACAAAAAATCCTTAAAAAATTTGTGTCTTCCGTACATAACCTCAAAAGTAGCCAAAAACGCCATTTTTGACCGTGCTGGCCTGTGTTATTAAATAATTATTATTTTTCTAATTAAAACTAAAAGATGTATTTAGATTATAGTAAACTTTATATCTGCTGTACTAAGGAAATTCTTACGTAAGTGGCAGTGTCATTTAGGTCGAATTTAATATTTTCAGTTATGAGAAAATCTCCGGTACTAACCAGCAAAATTTTCACCGCTTGTGAGAAACGACCAATGCCGGGCCAAAAATTGGCGGAGCCCCAAGTAAAATTTAATTTTCTTACTTCAACGTCGAATCTTTTTTCGAATCCCAAGGTTCCTTGGTACGGGAAATATTAATTATTACGGCAGAGATTAATAAATACACTTCCAGTGCTAATAAGGTAAGGGTCCCAATTTTTTTCTTTAGGGACAAGATCTAAAGGAGATTTATACTCCCAAAATAATATTAATTTAAAAATTTAAATAATATTATATTATTCCAAAATGAATATTCGCAATCATTCAGTTTAATTTCCGTTTTAGGTTATGTCACTAAATTAAAAATAAAATATGTACATTACTTTGTCTAATTTTTTGTCTAATTCAACTTGATTTTTTTTTAATCATATGAAAAGTATTTTAGAATAAATAAGAAGCGGAAAGGAATTTTTATAAATTTATTTTTGAGAAATTAAAAAAAAAGTTCAAATTGACGTAACTTGGTAAAGAAAAATGGTATTTGAACTCTGCGGCTTTTAAATTAAAGAGAAAGAGCAGTACTATGTGACACAACAAAAGAAAAAATTCCAAAAAATTTTGTTTCTTCTGTACTTAACCTCAAAAGTAGGAAAAAACGCAATTTTCGGGTACATAACCTCAAATATCCTAAAATCCTGACGTGATGACATTGAAGAAAAAAAATAAGAAAAATATGAATTATTTTGCGAGTTATTGGCATTTTTTAAACAGATTGATATTTTGTGTTAAAAAGAAAAATAAATCGACATTTTTGTTCAAAAAAGGTGGATTATTTTCCGAGCTGTTAACATTGAAGCAAAAGAAGAAAAAGAAATTTTAATTATTTTCCAAATTATTGAAATTTGTTTGGAAGATCGAAATTGTAAATTATTAAAAGAGGAAAAAAAGAAGAAAATGCTTGATAATTTGCCGGATTATTGACATTGAAGAAGAAAAAAAATCAAGAAAGAAGAAAAAATAGAAAAGAAAAAAAAAGAAAAAGAAAAAAGTAACATTTTTAAATTAAAATTAATTTCGAAGTTAGTGATATTGCTGGATAAAGAAAAATAAGAAAACCAGAATAAAAAAAATACAAGAGAAAAATGAGTGGAGGTAGAATTCTTGGCATTTTTCAAAATGGATCAAAATTGTACGATTTTAAGAAAAAAATGTAAAAAAAAATTAATACCGAGTTGCTTATTTTCGGACAAACTAACTCATTTGATCAGAATAATATGAAAGCAATGAAGGAGAAGAGGAAATAATAAGAACTAGATAAAAATTTTTTAAGAAAAAGGTTAATTACTTTCCGAGCCATTGACGTTGAAGAAGTAGAAGAAAACAAAAAAGACCAAAGAACAAGAAAAAAAAGAAAAAAAATGAAAAAGGTTGCTCACTTTCCGAACTGTTAGCTTTGAAGAAGAAGAAAAACATTGATTATTTTTCGAATTATTGGCATTTTTCAAGAAAATCGACACTGCACACCAATAAAAGGAAAAGAAAAAAAATTAAAAACGGTTCACTATTTTCCAAATTGTTGCTATTGAATAAGAAGAAAACAACAAAGAAGAAGAAAAGGGAGAGACACATTTATAAAAGGATACTTATTTTTCGGAAAGATCGAAATTATACGTTATTAAAAATGGGGGGGGGGGGCAACAAGCTTTATTTTTTTAAGTTATTGACATTGAGAAAGAAGGAAAGAAAAAAATGTTTTTCGACATACTGGCATTTTTGAAAAAAAATCGAGATTGTACGTTATTAAAAAAAAAAAATTAAAAAAGGAAAGTTGGATTATTTTCCGAGTTATTGATATTTTTCGAAAACATAAAAATTTTGGATTCTTCCGAAAATTACAATTTTCCTTTAAACTTAGGCCATAGGACTTAAAATTATCTCATCAAATTCATAAAGAGCACGGTTTTGAAATGTGCGATAAAGACCTTTCTTTGATTGGAAAATAATTGACTAAAAAAATGACATAGACATTATTAATTGTTCTTTTTGCCGACCGACGACACGCACGCTTCTGGAAGGTAATTAATGAGCTCGATAATGATGTCGTTGACGTTGACCCACGACTATTATTCGTTCCAAATTCGTCTCGCCTTTGATTGTTATTTAATACTCCAGACACCCGAGATTCATAATTTATAATCCATTCCAAAAAATTAGTCCGGGAGCTGGGTTCTTATGCGTTTTGAGCCACTGAATCCGAATATGCTAGCCGCTTTCCAGAAAAAATGGTACGTTTTGTTTAAATCACAATTGTTTAAATAAATTATGAAAAAATTATTTTATCGTTTTAAACAATTTTTTTTCTGAAAATATGGCTCATTTTAAGAAGAAAAGATTTCTAGTAATTTTTTTGTTAATTGCGTATTTCAGAAGTTATAATTATTTGAAGGACGAACATTTAACGCTTTTTGCTAACTTTCGATGTTAATAACTTTTGACCTAATGAATATTTCTTGAAAATTAAAATACGTACTTGTTCCTTAAGAATTACCCTACAGCCTGATATACTTTTATTGATTTTTTATTAATATTCATTGGATCAAAAGTTATTAACACCGAGAGTTGGCAAAAAACGTTAAATTTTCGTCCTTCAAGAAATTATAACTTCTGAAATACGCAATTAACGAAAAAATTACTAGAGATATTTTCTTCTTAAAATGAGCCATATTTTTAGGAAACAAATTTTCTGATACGATTAAATAATTTTTTCATAATTTGTTTAAACAATTTCGATTTAAACAAAACGTAACATTTTTCGGAAAAGCGACCAACATATTCGGATTCAGCGGCTTGAAACAAATAAGAATAACAAATTTTTAAATAAATTCGGCTTCTATACTGATAACAATTTTTGGAAAATTCCGACACATTTAAGATACTAAAGTAACTGAAATTTACGAAATTATAGGTTGCTGAAAATTAAATTCAGTAAATTTTACAATAAACTTACGAAATTTTAATTTAACTTCAGAAGCGGTAACGGAAAGAAGTGAATTTTTGAGAAAAATTGAATTTTTGTTCTTTAAATCTCCATTGGGATTTAAAGACAAAAATCGTGTAAAAGTCACTTCTATAACTTCAAACTGTTTTGCAAAATAAAGTTGAAATTTTTTTCAAGTTAAAGATTTTGGTTTTTGCTTTTTAATATGGTCAGGGAAAATGAAACATTGTTTAGGGTGTAATTAGAGAAATCTTTGAGTATCTTTGATATTATATTCTTGCTAGTGATTTATTTCACTTTTATTTATATTTTTTGTAGGTGCTTTCTCCACAATATTACCTTTTCAGTTAAAAATTTGATTATTTCGACGGCCGCTAACAATAAGATTCTATCACAGCGATCAAAGCAACAAGGTTTTATCTTTATCAAAATTCGAAAAGGTACTATCTTGTTGGCCAATTCAAAAAGGTTCTATTTTGGCGGTCAATGCAAAAAGGTTCTATCTCGGTGCTTGATGTAAAAAGGTTCTATCTCAGCAGTCCGTGGAACAAGGTTCTATCTGAGCCTTTTAATTGAGATAGAACCTTTTTGCATTGGCCACCGAATAATTTAAAAATTTTAATTTTAACAATTTAACAATTTTAACCATTTTTATTTTAAATTAAAAATTGTTTAAAGTAAAATTTATATTAGAAAAATGACTTTTTAACCAAATTATTCAAAAAGATAAATTCTCGACAAATAGTTAAATTTTTAACCAATATAGATTTTAGATTGAGTTTTTAGCATGAAAATATGAGTTTTAAAAATCAAGTCAATTTTCTACGAAATTAGTGGAATTTTTAACCCAAAAAGACGAAATTTTAACACAAAAATTCAATTTTCAATAAAACGAATGACTTGTCAACTAAATTTATGAATTTATAAAAATAAATCGACGGTTGCTAACAATAAGGTTCTATCTCAGATAGATAGGCGGAACGCTGAGATAGAACCTTTTTGCATTGGCCGCCGAAATAGAACCTTTTTGAATTGGCCGACGAGATAGTACCTTTTTGAATTTTGATAAAGATAGAACTTTGTTGCTTTGATCGCTGTGATAGAACCTTATTGTTAGCGGCCGTCGATTTATTTTTATAAATTCATAAGTGTAGTTAACAAGTCATTTTTTTTTATTAGAACTTGAATTTTTGTGTCGAAATTTCGTCTTTTTGGGTTAAAAATTCCACTAATTTCGTATAAAATCGACTTATTTTTAAAACTCATATTTTCATGCTAATAACTCAATCTAAAATCTATGTTGGTTGAAAATTCAACTATATGTTGAGAATTCATCTTTTTAATTAATTTGGTTGAAAAGTCATTTTTCTAATAAATATTTTACTTTAAAAAATTCTTAATTAAAAATAAAAATGGTTAAAATTGTGAAATTGTTTATATTAAAATTTTTAAATTTGTTAAAATGGTTGAAAAATTCGCAATTTGAACTACATACTTGTTAAAAATGCATTTTTTGTTGTTAAAGATCCATCTACTTGCTTGAAAATTCGTCCTTTTCGGTCAAATATTCAGGTTTTTGGTTTGAAGTATAGTTAACTATTTGGTTTAATATAATTTAGTTTTTCTGTTATTTAACAATTGTCTTAAAAAGTCATCTTTTTAATAAAAAAACTGAACCTGCCCTCCCGGCGACCTTTTTCTCTTGTTCCGCAATGCACTGTAACGCACGTGCCTTAAAGAAAAAGTTACCTAAATAATTTTTTAAAACTATTTCTCCTAAATGTATTTATAATAAACTAAATATTTATAGAGTATAATTGTCAATTAAACACACAATTTATCTTTTTGGATGAAAATTCAACTATTTCGTTCAAAATTTATTTTATATCCTTAGAAACTGATTTCCTTAACTAAAATTGAAAATTTCATTTTTTGCTGTATATTTATCTGTTTTAATATAAAATTTTATCTATTTTTTACGAAATTGGTATTTTTTCGTAAAAAATTAATTTTGTTTGTTGAAAATTCAACTATTTGTTGAGAATTTATCTTTTTAATTAAATTTGTTGAAAAGTTATTTTTCTAATATAAATTTTACTTTTTAAAGATTTAAATTAAAATGAAAATGGTTAAAATTTTTAAATTGTTAAAATTAAAATTTAAAATTTTTTAAATTGTTGAAAAATTCGTTTTTTTTTTAAATGGGAGTTGATTTTTGGATTTAAAAATGTAAATACTTTGTTCTTTGTGGAAAAGTAAACTACTTGGTTGCAATTTGAACTATATATTTATCTTAAAAACTCATTTTTTGTTGTTGAAGATCCATCTATTCTATTTGCTTGAAAATTCGTCCTTTTCGGTAAAATATTCAGGTTTTGGGTTTTAAAATGTAGTTAACTATTTTGTAAATATAATTTAACAATTGTGTTAAAAATTCATCTTTTTGGCAAAAAAAAACCGAATTACTTGTTTGAAATTTGGGCTAAGACGATCTGAAGGTACCGCGGCCTACCTGCCCTCTCGGCGACCTTTTTCTTTTGTTCCGCAATGAACTGTAACGTACGTACCTTGAAG
The DNA here is from genome assembly GCA_010014905.2 of Druon quercuslanigerum. Lineage (NCBI taxonomy): Eukaryota > Metazoa > Arthropoda > Insecta > Hymenoptera > Cynipidae > Druon > Druon quercuslanigerum. The sequence goes on along the minus strand of JAAAKG020080818.1, from coordinate 2,164 downwards.
AAAAAGTTACGTAAATAATTTTTTTAAACTATTTCTACTAAATATATTTATAATAAACTAAATATTTATAGAGTTTAATTGTCAACTAAACATAAACTTCATCTTTTTGGTTAAAAATTTAACTATTTCGTTCAAAATTTATTTTATTTCCTTAGAAACTGGTTTCTTTAAATGAAAAAAAACTTTTATTTTTTGCTGTGTATTTATTTCTTTTAATTTGAAATTTATCTATTTTGTACAAAATTGGTCTTTTTTCGTAAAAAACTAATTTTGTTTGTTGAAAATTCAACTATTTCTTGAGAATTTATCTTTTTAATTAATTTTGTTGAAAAGTCATTTTTCTAATATAAATTTTACTTTTTAAAGATTTTAATTTAAAATAAAAATGGTTAAAATTGTTAAATCGTTAAATTTTTAAAATTTTGAAACTGTTAAAATGATTGAAAAATTCTTTTTTTTTAAGTGAGAGTTGATTTTTGGATCTAAAAATGTAAATACTTCGTTGTTTGTGGAAAAGAAAACTACTTGGTTACACTTTAAACTATATACTTTTTGAAAAATGCATTTTTTGTTGTTGAAGATCCATCTATTTGCTTGAATTTGGTTGGAAATGTAGTTAACTATTTGGTCAAATATAATTTTTTATTTGTTAATTTAACAATTGCATTAAAAAGTAATCTTTTTGGTAAAAAAAAACTCATTTATTTGTTTGAAATTTGGGCTAAGACGATCTGAAGGTACCGCGGCCTACCTGCCCTCTCGGCAACCTTTTTCTATTGTTTAGCAATGCACTGTAACACACGTGACTTAAAGAAAAAGTTACCTAAATAATTTTTTAAACTATTTCTCCTAAATATATTTATAATAAACTAAATATTTATGGATTCTAATTGTCAATTAAACATGAATTTCATCTTTTTGGTTAAAAATTGAACTATTTCGTTCAAAATTTATTTTATTTCGTTAGAAACTGATTTCATTAACTGACAATGAAACTTTTATTTTTTGCTTTATATTTATCTCTTTTAATTTAAAATTCATATATTTTTTACAAAATTGGTCTGCTTTCGTGAAAAATTAATTTTGTTGGTTGAAAATTCATTTAATTTGTCGAACATTTTAACTTTTTAATCAGAAAAGTAAATTTTGAACAAAAAAATCAAATTTTCAACCAAATAGACCAATTTTAAACAAAAAACATGAATTTTTAGATAAAAAATTTAAATTTTGTAGAAAAAATATAATATTTTAATTTTTAAACGATCTGAAGGGACCACGGCCTACCCGCCCTCTCGGCGACCTTTTTCTATTGTTTAGCAATGCACTGTAACACACGTGACTTAAAGAAAAAGTTACCTAAATAATTTTTTGAAACTATTTCTCCTGAATATATTTATAATAAACTAAATATTTATGGATTCTAATTGTCAATTAAACATGAATTTCATCTTTTTGGTTAAAAATTGAACTATTTCGTTCAAAATTTATTTTATTTCGTTAGAAACTGATTTCATTAACTGACAATGAAACTTTTATTTTTTGCTTTATATTTATCTCTTTTAATTTAAAATTCATATATTTTTTACAAAATTGGTCTGCTTTCGTAAAAAATTAATTTTGTTGGTTGAAAATTCATTTAATTTGTTGAACATTTTAACTTTTTAATTGTAAAACTAAATTTTTAATTGAATAGACCAATTTTAAACAAAATACATGAATTTTCAGCTAAAAAATTTGAATTTTGCAGAAAAAATATAATATTTTAATTTTTAGTTAGAAAAATAAGTTTTTAACTGAGAAAAAAAAATTTGTATGAAGACAGTTTAATTTTAAATCAATTAAATGAATATAAAATCTGAAATATGAATATTTAATCTAAATAGACAAGTTTTAAAAAAATACATGAATTTGTAACAAAAAATATTTTTTTTCTGTCTAGAAATAAGTATTAGAATTTTCAGTCAGAAAATTAAATTTTCAACAACAAAATCTGTCTTTTTTTGGTTAAAAATTCATTTGTTTTGTTGAAAATTACTTTTTTTATTGTGAAAATCAATTTTTAAACAAAAAATTCAAATAAGTCCTATTCCGAAAATGAAGCGATAGGACACCACAACGGCGATGCACAACACAATGCGTTAGAAAACCCTATTGAAAAAGTCTG
>JAAAKG020080807.1:0-16812 GCA_010014905.2 Druon quercuslanigerum | reverse complement strand
TTTCAAAGTATTTCAAAGTATTTTAAAGATTGTCATGTATTTTTAAAAATATTTTAGAGTATTTTTTAATCATACTATATTTATATTTTTAAATAAATTTAATGGGGCTTTACATAATGAATAATTATAATAAATTATATTTAAAGAATTATAATAAATAATAATAATAATGGCATTTTGCAGATATGCAACGATTATATAGGATCTGTAAGGCTTTAGAATATTGTAAAAGATTCCAAGGAATTTTATCAGATTTTTGAGGATTTTAATGATTTTGAAGGTTTTTAAAAGCTTCGTATTTTATTCAATTTTACCTTTTTTCAACTATTCGAAAAGATTTTAAAGATTCTAGGGTATTTCAAAAAATTTCAAGGAATTCTCAAAAGCTTTAAGAAGTTTTACGGGATTTAAAATATTTTAAGAAATTTTAAAAGATTCCAAGGCATTTTTTATATATTTAAAACATTTCAAAGGATTTCCAATAATTTTAAATAATTTAGGGAGTTTTAAAAGATTCCAAGGAATTTTTAATGGATTTCAATAATTTGAAAGGATTTCAAAGTATTTTAAAGATTGTCATGAATTTATAAAAAATATTTTAGAGTGTTTTTTATCATACTATATTTATATTTTTAAATAAATTTCATGGGGCTTTACATAATTTCCTGTCATTTTGAAGATATAAAACGATTTTATAGGATCTGTAAGGTGTTAGAATATTTTGCAAGATTCCAAGGAATTTTATCAGTTTTATGTGGATTTTAATGATTTTGAATGTTTTTAAAAGCTTCGTATTATAATAAATTTGCCTCTTTTTCCATAAATTTGAAATTATTTTATAGATTGTAGGGTATTTAAAAAAATTCCAAGAAATTCTCAAAAGCATTAAGAAGTTCCACGGGACTTTAAATATTTTAAGAAATTTTAAAAGATTCCAAGGCATTTTTTATAGATATAAAATGTTTTAAAGGATTTCCAAGATTTGTAAATAATTTAGGGAGTTTTAAAAAATTCCAAGGAATTTTTAATGGATTTCAATAATTTAAATGGGATTTCAAAGTATTTCAAAATATTTTAAATATTGTCATGTATTTTTAAAAATATTTTAGAATGTTTTTTTATCATACTATATATTTTTAAATAAAGTCCATGGGGCTTTATATAATTTGGCATTTTGAATAATTCAATAATAATTATAATAAATAATAATAATAATAATAATGGAATTTTGAAGATATGCCACGATTTTATAGGATCTTTAAGGTGTTAGAATACTTGAAAGATTCCAAGGAATTTTATCAGATTTATGAGGATTTTAATGATTTTGAGGGTTTTTAAAAGCTTCGTATTATAATAAATTGTACCTTTTTTCCAAAAATTTGAAATGATTTTATAGATTCTAGGGTATTTTGAAAAATTTCAAGGAATTCTCAAAGGCTTTAAGAAGTTTCACGAGATTTCAAAGGTTTTAAAATATTTTAAGACATTTTAAAAGATTCCACGTAATTTTTTATAGATTTAAAACATTTCAAAGGATTTCCAATAATTGTAAATAATTTAGGGATTTTTAAAAGATCCCAAGGAGTTTTAAATGGATTTCAATAATTTAAAACGATTGCAAAGTATTTTAAAGATTGTCATGAATTTATAAAAAATATTTTAGAGTGTTTTTTATCATACTATATTTATATTTTAAAATAAATTTCATAGGGATTTACATAATTTCCTGTCATTTTGAAGATATAAAACGATTTTATAGGATCTGTAAGGTTTTAGAATATTTTAAAAGATTCCAAGGAATTTTTATTTGATTTTAATCACTTGAAGTGATGTATCATTTGAAGTATCTAAGGCATTTTAAAAGATTTCAATGCATTTTTAAGAGATTTAAAAAATTTCAAGGGGTAAATTAAATGAATTTTAGGATATATAAAAAAAATTCATGGAAATTCTAAGAGCTTTACAAAAATTTCCAGGAATTTCAAAAGATTAAAAATATATTAAGACATTTTAAATAAATTTAAATAATTTGATTTTATTCCGAAGAATTTTAAAGATTTAGGTTGATTTTTAAATTCTCAGGAATTTTCAAACGATTTAATTTAAAGGTTGCCAGAAATTTTAAAATATTTCAAAGGATTTGAAATATTTTAGGGAACTTAAAAAAAAATGGTAACATATTCACTCGTTTTTTGAAAAAATATCGGCTTTAATTGACCCAATTATTTAAATTGTTTTGAAGAATGTTAAAAGCATTCCAAGGATTTTTTTTAATTATTCTAATAATTTAAAGGGATAACAAAGGATTTAGAATATTTAGGAGATTTTATAATATTTTTCAAGGCATTTCAAGAAGTTACAACAAATTTCAAGCAATTTCCAAGAATTGGAAATATTTTAGGAAATTTTAAAATATTCCAAGAAATTGTTAATGGATTTCAATAATTTCAGAGAATTTCAAATGGGTTTAAAGATTGTTGTGTATTTAAAAAAATTCCAATGAATTTTCCAGCGATTTAAAAAGTTCAATAATTTGAAGGGATTTCAAAGGATTTTAAATATTTTAATGTATTCTAAAAGATTCCAAAGCATTTTAAAGGTATATAAAAAAGTTCAAATTTTTTGTTCAATATTTTGCAAAGGATTTCAAAGGATTTGAAATATTTTGTAGTATTTTATAAGATTCAAAGAAATTTTAAATTGATTTCGATAATTTGAATAGATTCAAAAGAATTTGAAATTACGGTTTTTAAAAAGATTACTTGGCTTTTCAATTTAATTCAGTATTAAATTTAATGGAATTTCAAAGAATTTAATGTATTTTTTTTAATTTTATATTTAAAAAAATTCAAAGGCATTTTCAAGGATTTGAAATATTTTAATAGATTTAAAAAAATTTGCATTCGTTTGTAAAGAATTTCTTAGAATTTTAGGAAAAAATGGAACGATTTTAAAGAACTTACAAGGTTTTATTATATTTTGAAAGATATCAAGGGATTTCATCAGGTGTTCGAGGATTTGAATCATATTAAGGAATTTCAAAAGCTTTTAAAGTATTTTAATACATTTTTAGGATTTCAGGAAATATCAGACTTTATAGAATTTCCCGGGGTTTTATAATATTTTAATATATTTCAAATAATTTTTTACAAAAATGGGGGATTTCGTAAGGTTTTAATGATTTTGACAGATATTAAAATATATTTTGCAATTCTTCTGAATTCATTTGAAATTAATCCTGAATTCGTATTAACTTATCCTGAATTCTTTAATTTAATGCATATTTCTGATTTTTAGAAATTTTTTACATACATTTTTTTTTAAGTCACAATAAATTTTTTGTGGATTTCATAGAATTCCTTTCATTTCCCTTATTAAATTCTTCTAAATTTGCTCAAATTTTACTGAAATTAACATTTTATTCGGTTACAAAATTAGAATTTTGGTCTTCGAATATCAATTGTCAGAAAAAATGAAAAATTAGTCAAGAAAATACCAGGGAATTTTAAAATAAAGTTTTGCCGCCGAATATTCTATCTCTAAATTTTTTAGAATTATGGCTCTCAGATAACGAAAATGAGCGAATAACCTTTCTGAAATAAATAAATTTCTTGTTTTTTTTTTTAAATAACGTATTTGGATCCTTAAAAAGTATAATTAATTTGAAATCGTACCCGAAAAAAATTCTGCTCTTACCTACATAGGTGTTAATTTTTTTTTTTTTGAAAACGGGTCAATAAGTAGGAATTATGTTTTGGAAAATAATTGATAAAAATCTCCAAAAGCTTGGGAAGACTTTTGTGACCTCCAAGAATATAAAAAAATTCAAATTTAAAAAACATTACAAATCCGCAAACAAGAAACTTTTTAAACATTTTTGTTGAGCACGGGTAACCGATCGTCTATTTTTTGGATGCTAAACTAAACTGTTTGGACAAAGAAAATTCCGTTTAAGTTATTTTCATGAAAAATGTTGATTAGGTTCTTTAAAAAAAAATTTTTTTTGATTCGGCTTGAAATGATTGTAAGACATGCCAGGAGTGTTGGCAGGAAAAATGGGAGGACTGCAGAGCCGCCAAAATTTCATGTCCATATTTTAAAATAAATATTAAGGTCTACACCAACTCTCAATGAAAATTAAATGCTAATTAGATTTTTTTATTAAGTGCGGTTGTTTGTCATCCACTTACACTTCAAGATAAAAATTAAAATAATCGGTCTCATTTGAAAAAAATGGCCTGGGCACTTTTCAAAAGTCGAATTTTTGTCTTTTTTCAGAATTTGAAAATTGTGGATACTGTGCCTTATTAGTCGTTAAAAATTAAGTAAAAAAAGTCTTACAGAAGAATTTTTTAAAAATAAACGCGCCTAAGTTTGGAAATAAACTTTGAATGCAAAATTTAAAATACTTCTAAAAATGTTTTAGGCAAAATGTACCATTTATTTTTAGGAAACTGTTTGCATTGCATATTCATTAAATAATAAAGTCGACTTTTAAAAAGAAGGGCCTCAACGATTCGTTTAATTTTTATCTTGAAATGATCATGAGATGGTAGACAATAATAATTAATAAAAAAAGTCTCTTCATCATTCAAATTAATTTAGACTTTATTCAGTCACTGTAAGTGAGTGAACAGGAGTAAATTATGTTATTAGCCTAATGAGAATATTGTTGTACATTTTTCTTAAAATAGGGTTTTGTTTTAGAATAATAGTTTGCCTTTTTGATGTCCTGAAACCTGAATTTTATTCCAAGAAAGTAAGAAAAGAAGAGTTAGGGAGTCTAATATTTGAAGCTTCCAGTTTTCTAACTTTAGATAGGCTTGTTTGCCTTCGACGTGAATCTTGTATCGAGATTATGTTATAGGCTGTTCGACATCTACCAGCATCTCAACAAGAAGAATACCATCGGCTGAAGCAGCAGATCTTAGAACGTGAAAAATTAAAATTACAGAGAACGGGTCAGTCTTTTGATTCTAATACTGTTACACCACCAGGTCCCCTTTCTCCTGCAGGACCAACAGTTTCCTCAAAGCAAAAAGCAGTCTCGACTGTTGTAACAAACAACCTTCCAAAAGCTCTCTCCGACCCAAAAAGCTCTCCAGCAACTAATTTAATATCTCCAAGTTCTTCTAATTCCACACTCGCTTCTCAAAAAGCAAACTTGAGCATTCGAATCAGAAATGATGGAGCCTCGCCTACTAGGATTTCAACTCTACCTACTTCAAGGAATTCTCCAAATACTCAGAAATCTAATCAGGGAAATGTTCAAGGGAATTCTCAAGAAGTTTCTAAAAATGTAGGGCCTAAGTTAGGAAATTTATCAGCTTCGAGTTCTAGTTCCGCACTTGCTTCTCAAAAAGCAAACTTGAGCATTCGAATTAGGAATGATGGAATTTCGCCTACTAGAATTTCAACTCTACCTACCTCAAGGAGTTCTCCAAATACTCAGAAATCTAATCAGGGAAATGTTCAAGGAAATTCTCAAGAAGTTTCTACAATTGTAGGGCCTAAGTTAGGAAATTTATCAGCTGCGAGTTCTTCTAGTTCCGCACTCTCTTCTCAAAAAGCAAACTTGAGCATTCAAATTAGGAATGATGGTGTCTCGCCAACTAGGATTTCAACTATGCCAGTCCCGAGGAATTCTCCAAATACTCAAAAATCTACTCAAGGAAATGTTCAAGGGAATTCTCAAGAAGTGCCTAACACTGCAATGCCTAAGTTGAGAATTTTGACCTGCGAACAAGTTAATAAGAAGTTTCTTCATGTGGAGGTGAACCAGAAAAATGAGAGGACAGTGATAGTGGGAAATATAAATTCGCCTGAAAAGAATATCTCATCTGGTAGAAAAAGTGAGCTTGTTAATCAGAATGTACGGCAAAAACTAGCCGTTAGAATCGAGAACTCTAAAAATTTGAATGAAAACCGAATGCCAAAGAAAAATAGTTCGCAAGCTTCATCTGTAAGTACATCAAAAAGTAAAGAAGATAAGACGTATGATTCAGAGGCTTCGACTCTCATTTTGTCAAATACTGGTACGAATGTTTCTAATGGAAGTAGAGTGGTGGACAAAAGTGTTGATTCGGAAACTTCGACCTTGGTCTTATGTCAAAGTGGATCAACTATTAATAACGAGATTAGCAGGGCAAGCAATTCCAGCACGAGAAGCATTATCGCTAATGAGAAGACATCTCTTGATTTGGAAAAAGCTACCACTCTGGTCATTTCGGATGAAACGCCAGATAGAAGATCGATACCACCGGTAGCAACATCGACTGCTTTGAAAGCACCACTTGTCAAGGAAGCTGCTGTTAGGAAAGAAGCTCGTGCTGCAAAAGAATCAACTGATCCGAATAAATCTAATGTTTCTCAAGAATCTTCTGTTGCTGAAGCAGCAACTGTTTCGAAAGAACCAATTCTTTCGAAGACATCAAATGTTTCACAAGAGCCTACAGTTTCAAAACCAGCGACAGAAAAAATAATTAATTCTACAGCTACGAGTTCTGCAGTTGGATCTAAATCAACTGCATCAGCTGATAGTGAAATAGTAGTACTATGTTCGTCAGGAGAAAGCATGAAAGAGAAAAGTATTGCATCATCGAACACGACAATGAATTCGGAAGCTTCTGCAATATCTCAATCAAGTGTAACATCTAAACCAGCTGAACCAGCTGATGAGGAACAGTCAATAGAACAGACTTCTGGAGAAAAATTAAAGGGAAAAAGTGTTGCGCAGAAGGCAGCTAAAGCTGATAGAGAAAAATTTAATGAATGGAATGAAATTAAAGACGATGTTACGTCTGTGGTGGAGAAGTTATTGAAGTTAAATAAGGAAGAGCAAAGGAGGAAGTTGGTGGAGGTTGAGCAGGATTTAGTCGCAAAGCGGTAAGATGTAGTCTAAGTTTTTTATTCTCTCTATTGATTTATTTTTTATTCTTGTTTTTAATATCCAATAAGAAAGCGTTACTTAAATTACGTAACGGATCTTGAAGATTATCTTTTTTATTTATAAATTTTATTGGTTTTTGATTGAAAATTCAACTGTTTTGTTAAAAATTCGTCTTTTTTGGGTTATAAATTGAACTATTTTCGTTGAACATTAACCTTTTGTTTAAAATTCATATTTTGTTGCTCATAAATCAAAATTTACTTATTGTTCAAAATGCCTATTTTTTTGTTGAACAGTAAATTGAAATCTTTTTAGATGAAAATTCAATGTTTTTTTTGTTGAAAATTTGTATTTTTTATTTAAAAATGCACCTGTTTTAATAGAGTTTTTATTTCTCTTGGAGAAAAATGCAACTTTTTGGTTAAAAATTTAACAATCCTTTTAAAAAATCATGCTTTTTGGTTAAAAAATCGACTGTTTAGTAGAAAATTAACTTACTGTTTAGAATTCTTATTTTACTGTTCAGAAAGTGAACTGGAATCTTCTTTGGATTCAAATTTAACTATTTTTTTAAGTTTTTTTTTCATTCAACTATTGTAAAAGAAATTGCGTTTTTGTTAAATAAAAACGCAACTGTTTGGTTGTAAATTTAACATATTTTTTAAATTTTTGTCTTTTGGATTTTTAAATTCTGCAGTTTTGTTGAAAATTTATCGATTTTGTAAAATAATTAACTATTTGTTTAAAATTTATATGCTGGTGTTGAAAAGAGAACTGAAATCTTTTCTGGATAAAAATTAAACTTAAAGCAGTTTCTTTCTTTATATTTTTAATAAAAGACGAAACTAAGTTTTTTTTTCGTTCAACTATTTTAGAAGAAATTGCGTCTTTATTGAATAATAATGCAACTATTTGGTACAGAATTCAAATATTATGTAAAAAATTCATCCTTTTTGGTTTAAAAAAATTCATCTTTTTGAATTGAAAATTCAATTTTTTTCGCAGATACCTTTTTTTTTGTTAAAAAATTTATATTTTGATCTTGAAAAATCGACTGGAATCTTTTTCTGATGCAATTTCAACTGTTCTTTTGAACATTTTTTAAAAATAAAAATTCATCTTTTCTAAGAGAAATTTTATTTTTTTGTTGATAATATGGAACTCTTTGATAGAGAATTAAATAGTTTTGCTTTTTGCATTAAAAATCCATTTTTTTCCTAGAAATTTATTTCTTGTTTAAAAATTCAAACATTGATCGTAAAAAGTCAACTGTAATCTCTTTTAACAGAAAATTCAACTATTTTTTCAAAATGTACTTTTTTAATGGAAATGAAACTTTTTGAGTGTTCAACTTTTTTCTTGAAGATTCGTATTCTTAGTTTAAAATTCATCCCTTTGGTTGAAAGTTGAATTGTTTTGTTAAAAAAATAATCTTTTTTAACTGATAATGTAAGTAATTGGGTCAGAGTTCAACTACATTGTTAATAATGTTTTTTTTATTTTTATTTATTTTTTTTATTGGTTGAAAATTTAAATGTTTAGTAGAAGACCTTTTTTTTCTTTTTTTTTTCTTTTTCTTGAAGATGAAATAATTTTGATAAACTTTAAAGGATCGTTTTTTTTTTGTTCATAAATTTCATCTTTTTCGATTGAAATATAAACTTTGACTTTTTTTTAATGTGTCCTATTAGGTTGAAATTTTACTATTATGTTTAAAATTTAATTATTTTGTTGAAAATTTGCCTTTTCAAGTTAAAAATTCGTCTTTTTTATTGGAAAATAATCTTTAGGGTTGAAAATTCTTTTTTTTTTCAATTGAGTATTTACCATTATAGCTGAAAGTTAGATTCTTTGGTTGAAAATGTAACTATTTCGTTAAATTTTTTTTTGTTACAAAATATTTTTCTTATTTAAAATATAATTATTTAATTTTTCTTAAAAAATAGATATTTTATTTGGAAATTCATGTATTTTGCTCAAAATTAATTTTTTTAAATAAAAGATTCATCATTATAGTAGAAAATTAATTTATTTGGTAAAATTTTTTTTATATTCTGTTGAAAAACTGTTTTTGCTATTAAAAATAAGTTTTTGAACTGAAAATATACCTTCCATTTTTTATTGAGAAAAATATTTTTTTTTTTATTGAAATTTCGTGTATTTTGTTGAAAATTACTCTTTTTTTGGGAGAAAATAATCTTTATGATTGAAAATTCCTTTTTTTTTTTTGTCGAAAATTTAACTATTTGCTTCAAAATAATTTTTTTTTTATTTGAAGATTCATTATTATATTTCAAAGTTCATTTCTTTGTTTTAAAATTTAACTATTTAGTTAAAACTTTTATTTTTCTGTTTGAACATTTATCTTTTTGGTTGGCGATTTATTTCTTTGGTGGAAAGTTTAACTGTTTAGTAGAAAAGCCTTTTTTTGTTTCAAAATTCAATTTTTGTAAAATAACTTCTTTTTTGGCTTGAAGATTCAATAATTTAGATCAACTTTTATTTCTTTCTTGAGTGAAAAATCTTTATTTGTTGAAAATTTCTGTTTTTGGTTTTTAAATTCTTTTTTTTTTTTTTTATAAATTTCGTCTTTTTTTACTCAAATAAAAACTATGACATATTTTGTTTAAATTTGTCTTGTCAAGTTGAATATTTACCTTCTGAAGTTGAAAATTCGTCTTTTTTAGTAGAAAATAACCTTTAGGATTAAAAATTATTTTTTTAATTGAGTATTTACCATTATAGCTGAAAGTTATATTCTTTAGTTGAAAATAGTAACTATTTCGTTAAATTTTTTTTTGTTAAAAAATAATTTTTTTTTAATTATAACTATTTTATTTCTTAAAAAATAGATCTTTTATTTGGAAATTCATGTATTTTGCTGAAAATTACCTTTTTCAATAAAATATTCATTATTATAGTAAAAAATTCATTTATTTGGTTAAAAATTTTAATATTTTGTTGAAAAACTGTTTTTGTTGTTAACAAATAAGTTTTTTAACTGAAAATATAACTTCCATATTTATTAAAAAATCTTTTTTTTTAGTTGAAATTTCGTGTATTTTGTTAAAAATTCCTCTTTTCTGGTGAAAAATAATTTTTATGATTAAAAATTCATTTTTTTGTTGATAATTTAACTATTATATTCAAAATTTAATTATTTTGATGAAAATTTACCTTTTTAAGTTGAAAATTCTTCTTTTTTACTGCAAAATAATCTTTAGGGATGAAAATTCTCTTTTTCAATTGAGTATTTACCATTATAGCTGAAAGTTAGGTTCTTTGGTTAAAATAGTAACTATTTCGTTCATTTTTGTTACAAAATAATTTTCTTATTTAAAATATAACTATTTATTTTTCTTAAAAAATAGATCTTTTGTTTTTAAATTCATGTATTTTGCTGAAAATTAATTTTTTCAATAAAAGATTCATCATTATAGTATAAAATTAATTTATTAGGTAAACAATTTGTTATATTTTGTTGAAAAAACTGTTGTGGTTGTTAAAAAATAAGTTTTTTAATTGAAAATGTAAGTTCCATATTTATTAAAAAATCTTTTTTTTTTTTAGTTGAAATTTCGTGTATTTTGTAGAAAATTTACCTTTTTAAGTTGAAAATTCTTCTTTTTTACTGCAAAATAATCTTTAGCGATGAAAATTCTTCTTTTTTAATTCAGTATTTACCATTATAGCTGAATGTTAGGTTTTTTGGTTAAAATAGTAACTATTTCGTTATTTTTTTTTTTTTTACAAAATAATTTTCTTATTTAAAATATAAATATTTTATTTTTCTTAAAAATATATCTTTTATTTGTAAATTCATGTATTTTGCTGAACATTAATTTTGTCAATAAAAGATTTATTATTATAGTAGAAAATTAATTTATTTGATGAATTTTTTTTATATTTTGTTGAAAAACTGTTGTGGTTGTTAAATAATAAGTTTTTAAACTGAAAATATAAATTCCATTTTTTATTGAAAAATCTTGTTTTTTTTTAGTTGAAATTTCGTGTATTTTGCTGAAAATTCATTATTCATTATTTCATTATTTATTCATTATTTTATTTGAAAATTCATTTCTTTGTTTTAAAATTTAACTATTCAGTTGAAATTTTTATATTTCTTTAGTTGAAAATTCATCTCTTATGTGAAAATACTAATCTTCTCGTTAAAAAATTTATCTTTTTGGTTGGCGATTTATTTATTTGGTTAAAAATTTAACTATTTAGTAGAAAAGCCTTTTTTTGTTTGAAGATTCAATAATTTAGGTTAACTTTTATTTATTTCTTGAGTGGAAAATCTTTATTTGTTGAAAATTTGTCTTTTTGGGTTTAAAATTCGTTTTTTTTTTAATTATAAATTTAATCTTTTTTGATTAAAATATAAACTATGACATATTTTTGTTTAAATTTATCTTGTTACATTGAAATTTTAACTTTTTAAGTTGAAAATTCGTCTTTTTTAGTAGAAAATAATCTTTAGGGTTGAAAATACTTTTTTTTCAATTGAGTATTTACCATTATAGCTGAAAGTTAGATTCTTTGGTTAAAAATGTAACTATTTCGTTAAATTTTTTTTATTGAGTGATAATTTTCTTATTTAGAATATAACTATTTCATTTTTCTTAAAAAATAGATCTTTTATTTGGAAATTTATGCATTTTGCTGAAAATTAATTTTTTCGATAAAAGGTTCATCATTATAGTAGAAAATTAATTTATTCGGTAAACATTTTTTTATATTTGGTTGAAAAACTGTTTTTCTTGTTAAAAAATAAGTTTCTTAACTGAAAATATAACTTCCATTTTTTATTGAAAAATCTTTCTTTTTTTTAGTTGAAATTTCGTTTATTTTGTTGAAAATTCCTCTTTTTTGTTAGAAAATATTCTTTATATTTTATTTATTGTTAATTTAACTATTGGGTTCAAAATCATTTTTTTTAATTTGAAAATTCATTATTATATTTGAGAATTCATTTCTTTGTTTTAAAATTAAACTTTTTAGTTGAAATTTTAATTTTTCTGTTGGATAATTTATTTATATTTTTATTTATGTATATTTATTTGTATATATTTATTTATTTTTGTTGAAAATTTAGCTAGTTTTCTTAAAATTAATTTTTTTAATGGGTACATTTAATTATTTAGTTGAAATTTTTCTGTTTAATAATTTATTTTCTTTATTTTAAAATTCATATCTTATGTGAAAATACTAATCTTCTCATTAAAAAATTTATCTTTTTGATAACATACAACAATTTTCGTACTGTAAATATAAATATTCCATTTTGAATTTTTATTTCCATTTTTGAATTTTGATAAGGTTCAGCGAATTTTTGAAAAGAACTACAATTCGGACATGTAGCAGAATTTTTTTTAAAGAATGATAAAAATGTTGACTTAAAACAGTGTATTTTCCAAAATAATAATAGTTCTTATTTGGTTCAGGGAATTTTCGAAAAAAGCTAATTTTGACATGGAACACGTATTTTTTGAAAAGAAGGATAATTTTGAGTTATTTCCGGAAATTAAAAAAAAAATAATTCCGAGTTAGGAAATCGTATTTAAAAAAAAGGAAGTGTAATTAATAGATCGGGGTAAATGAAAAATTGACTGAGAGAAAACCAGAAATATAAAATTATCCCTCTGGTTTTCAAAATTCAAATTAAATTAAAAAATGAATAATTTTAGATGAAGATAAATATTTTAATTGGTCCGAATAAATTGTCAGTGTGGTTTTTATATTGTTATATTTTTTTATGTATAGACAATTTTATCTTATAAATAGGTACGTCGTTTTGGACGACTTAGCAGCAGTATCAGGAAGTCTTCGCGAGTGGGAAATAGAAAAAGATTTGCAAGAAACCTTGGCTCTTGAGGTTAAAAAATTGCGAGAAGAGCTGAGAGTTGCTGAAGAGAAGCTTAAAGAACAAAAAGAACGTGCTGCCTCCATGGGAACGAAGGTTGCAGGAGTTCATGAAAAAATGAATTTCGGCAGGAAGGAATGCTACAGAATTGCTAAAATCTGTACTCAACTTGGAACAGAAATTGTTGGACGAAAATATAGGTAAGATCAATTTGCCACATTCCTAAAATCGTCTGAAATATCTGAAATCTTAAAAATCCCATGCAATCACATTAAAAATATCTAAAAATTGTTGAAAATAGTTGGAATTTCGTCAAATATTACAGGGGATATCTTGAAATCCTTTTTAAAAGCAGTTACATCTTTAAAATCTGCATCAATATTTCCGAATCTTTTGAAATTCCTTTTAATATTTTAAAAGCTATTAAAATTCCTGAATGTTTAGAAAAATTTCATTTATAATGTTCGAAAAGCCTTGGAAAGTTATTGCAATTTTTTGAAATCTTACGAAATTTTGTAGATAATACAATTTTTATTAAGGTTCCTGGGAAAATTTAAAGTGATTTTTTATTTTAGAAAGATAATATTAAAATTAAAATAAATTAACTATTTTAAAAATTGTTTCGTTAAATAGAATATTAGTAATTTTAAAAAATGTAAAAATCTTGTGATTTATTCTTCAATTTAGAGCTTTGAAAATAATAGCATTAAATCAATTCAAAAATTTAAACACAATATAGATTCTCGAAGATTTTGAAGTAAAATGTTGCAGATTTTTAAGCATTTTAAGATAATAATTTTTGTACGATTCCAGAGAAGAATGTAATTGATTACTTTTGTTTAAAAAATTAAGTTTAAGAACATATTTTTGAAAATATTGTAAAACATTCAATATGATTTCCTAAAATTATGGAAAAGAATTGTCAAATTTTTTTTTTTAATCGAATAAGTGTGAGATATTTAGAAGTTTCAAAAAAATAAAAAAGGCATCATGTTTCAGAAAATTGAAATCGAAGCGTCGATTTTCGAAATTTTCGAGAAAAAAATTACAATCTTTTTGGGAATTTTGAATATTAAAAATTATCTTTAAATTTCTGAAAAATTTCAAAGGATTTTTTATTTTACAAAATTGATTTTAAGACGATATATGAAAAGATTTTAAAACAAATTTTGATGTATAAATAACAATTGAATGACTAATAATTTTTATCAACCTAAAATTAAATTAATTTAACTTCTGCTTTGAAAAGTGTTCAGTTGAATTTAATGTTTGTAATTTTTCAATTTTTAATGTTTGCAACTTGATCATTGCTAAAAAATAATTTAAACAGTTTACAAATTTGTTACTTTTTTCTTCTATTTAGAGCATGATTTAATTTAAAAAATAATTCCACTACTTTAAACAAAATATTGATTCTTGAAGATTTTGAAATAAAATTTTGAAGATTTTCAAGGATTTTAAAATATTTTATAGATCATATTTTTTCAGTATTCCAGGAAAAATCTAAATTGATTATTTTGAAAAATTAACTTTAAGAAAATATTTTGTATGATTTCCTAAAATTACGGAAAAGAATGCCAATTTTTTTTAATCAATTAAGTGTGAGATATTCAGAAGTTTTTTAAAAGATAGGAAAATAATTTTAAACTTTAAAATATTTTAACAAGTTTAAGACAAAATGTAGATTTTTTAAGATTTAAAAAAAATATAAGCTTTTGAGAATTTTGAATATAAAAAAAGTTTTTAACATTTCTGGTAAAATTTCAATTGATTTGTTATTTTAACAAATTGATTTTAAGAGAATATTGAAAAGAATTTCAAAACATTCCAAAAGATTTTT
Organism: Druon quercuslanigerum; assembly: GCA_010014905.2. Classification (NCBI taxonomy): domain Eukaryota; kingdom Metazoa; phylum Arthropoda; class Insecta; order Hymenoptera; family Cynipidae; genus Druon; species Druon quercuslanigerum. Next base: position 2,217 of record JAAAKG020080807.1, on the reverse strand, counting down.
AAAAAAGATTAAATATTTAAAACTAAACAAAAAGTAAACATTGAACGTTACAATTTGAATTGTTCTATTTAAAAAATTTGAATTTGTATGTCAAATTGTTGAATTTTGATGTATAAATAACATTTAAACACCTATTATTCTTAGAAAATTTTTTTTTTTTTAAATCCGAAATTAATTTTGAATTTTAAATAATTTCAAATTATTTAAACCGTCAAAAGTACGGCTATTCCTACTTAAATATTGATGCAAATAGTTCGGCGCCTAATTTAAAACCATTTGTTGATTTTGGCAGATTTCGAAAAAAAAATTTAGAAGCTATTTAAAGAACGTTTAAAATGAAGAATGAGCAATTTTTTTTAATCATGCAAAATAAAAAAATTTTCCATAAAATCTTTAACATTATTTTAATAATTTTGTAAATCTTTTTAAATATTTTCATAACATTAATTTTTCAAAATAAAAAATCACTTTCACTTTTCCTGGGAAATGTTGTTTATTCTTTTAGAGCCTTTTTGAATGTTTGGATTCAGAAGAATAAAAAAATTTTCCAAAAAAATTGAAAATGCTTTTTTATTTAAAAAAATTAATGTTATGAAAAAAATTAAAAAGATTTAAGAGGATTTACAAAATTATTTTAAAAAATATTTGCCAGGATTTAAAAAAATTATTAGAGAAAATTTTTAGCAAAAATTCGAATCATTTTAAAAATAGATTAGGAGTTCTGAAAAATTTTTCAAACATTTAAAATAACATGTAAATTTTCAAGATTTTCAAATAAAATTTTGAAGCATTTTAAGGATTTTAAAACTATTTTTAAAAAATGGTATCGTTTTTGGAACATTTTGAAAAAATTGTAATTCTTTGATGGATTCTTCAATTTAGAGCATTGAAAATGATAACATGGATTTATATTTTTAGAATTGTATCTGAATCTTCGAACTCTTTTATTTGCATATACTTTTTTATTCATCACAATAATTTCAATATTACAAAAATTTTAAGCAATTTAAAACATTTTAAGCTACAGTTTTCAAGTTTTTGGAAATCTTTTCTTTTTAAAAAATATGAAGAAAAAAAAAATGCCTTTAAAATTTCCAGATACATTTAAAAAAAATTTTTTGAATGTTTTTCAATCGTTTTAAATATTATTTGAAAATAAATTTAATAAACGAACAAATCATCTGAAATTTTCCCAGAAATTTTAAGAAACTTTTTTTATGTGCAAAATTTTTAAAAAGCTGCTAATTTTTTTATGTCTTCAAAAATCCACGTTTTTACTAAAAATCTTTTAAAATCCTTAAAAATCTTCAAAATTTAATTTCAAAATCTTCAAGAATATATATTTTGTTAAAATTTTTGGAATTATTAAAAAAATTTTAATTATTTTTAAATTTGTTTTGAAATCTTTTTAAATATTCTCTTAAAATAAATTTTTTAAACTAAAAATCATTTGGATTTTTTCAGAAGTTTTAAGAAAATTTTTGATATTTAAAATTCTAAAAAATATTATAATTTTTTTTCGAAATTTTAAAAAAATCGACGTTTTGTTTTAAATTAAAACTTCTAAATATCTTAAACACTTGTTCGATTTATAAAAATAAAATTTGGCATCCTTTTACGTAATTGTAGGAATTCATAGGGAATATTTTGGAATATTTTCAAATAATTTTTCAAAATGTAATCAATTTAAATTTTCCCTGAAATCTTAAAGAAAATATGATCGTAAAATATTTTAAATTCCTTCAAAATCACCAAAAAATTATTTTAAAATCTTCAAGAATCTATATTTTCTTTAAATTTTTACTATTATTTTCAGTGCTCTAAATGGAAGAATAAATCAACAAATTTGTAAAAATTGTTGGATTTTCAACTAAATAATAAAATTTTAAACCAAAAAGATGCGCTTTTAATAAAAAATCTAATACTAGAATTTTCAGTGAAAAAGAATGATATTTTAACAAAAAATAGTTGGAAAAAGGGGTTGTATCTTGAAGTCCTTTTTTTTTAATCATTTGGAATATTTAAGACCGTTTTAAATATTTTTTAAAAATAAATTTGGTAAAACAATCATTTAAAAATTTCTCCGAAATTTTAAGAAACTGTTTTTATATTTAAAATTCTAAAAAAGCTTCTATTTTTTGAAAATTTTCAAAAATCTGTTTTGTTTTAAATTTCTTAAAATATTTTTGAGTGATAATTATTTTTCTATCTTGTAAG
>JAAAKG020080796.1:0-16812 GCA_010014905.2 Druon quercuslanigerum | reverse complement strand
CCATTTAATGTTTTCAGCGAAAATGCTTCCCTGGCGAGATATTTGACCGACCCGGAACTTTTGGGACACCCTGTATAATATATAATATGAGAACCATATATTTTTCCGATATGATGGTAATAAAAATTAGATTTCCCTATTAAATAAAATTTAAATTGTGTGTGTGTGTGTGTGTGTGTGTGTGTGTGTGTGTTTCTGAATACACAGTAAGTAACCTGATTGATGGTCATTAGAATCCGCTCTTCTGTATCGTCAACTTACAAAGAAAAATAAATGGACTGTTCTCGACGATTCGTTTCACTTTCATTTCAGTAGAGACTTTAGGACCTTGAGAATCAAAAGAATAATTAATTTATGTAACAGTCCATATTAATCCATTTTAATATTCTTAGCTCTTTATAATTACCTGTGTTCTTTTGAATTGTAGTCTTTCTATTCATATCTACACTGCGCCTATCCACGAGATAGAAGGACTGTTTTGGATGTACAAAGGATAAACTTAGAAAGATAGAGGTTCAAGAGGAAAAGAATTATATGTATTGAAAAAGAAATAAAAAAGAATGTACCTTTATAGAAAGAGAGTGATTGAAAAGGATAACCAGGGATAGACTGATGCAAAATATGGAATCAAAAAGGATAAGTTAGATTTATATTGCAGAAAGGATAAAAAGGATTCATGGGGATAGGACAATTAAGAAAGAAAAACAGGATTTTAGGTTGCTACTGGTATATAGGAGGAGAGACGAGGATAATCGAGGGATAAACTTGAATAGGAAGACTGGGATTCAAAAGGATGAGGGTGACTTATATTGCTTTTATTATTTTTCTTATTATTTTATTATTTATTATATTTCTGATACCAAGTTAGGTATTGTAAAAGATAAACAGGATGTCAGAATCAGATTGTCATTGCCAAATTGATTGATCAACGCGAGGGATAGACTGTTGCATAATATAAGGGCGATGTATATTGCAGAAGGGACATAACCAGATTTACGTGCATAAGAATATTGAAAAATATTATCAGAATTTGATATTGTCAACCGTTTATATGTAGAAATGGATAAACGGGAATAATCAGGGCATAAACGGGAATAATCAGGAGATAGACGTGAACAGGAAGACTGGAATTCAAAAGGATAGATGTAATTAAAGATTCAAGAAGAGATAGAAAAAGATTTACCTGAATAGCCCAATAGGGATTCAATGAGATCAGGATGATTTTGGATTTCGAAACGGATAAACTTAAATAATATAAATAGATAAATTATTTATTTCCCTTTAAATTTTCCAGATGAAAAATTATTGAAATGGATATAAATTCTATTTTGCTCGCAAGAGGGATACATATCATAATTACTTACTACTCTAACTATATTTGTTGATAATTACTCAAGAAGTTTTCCAATAAACTTCTGTGCATCTCCTAACTTAACACTTCTTACATCTCTAATTGAAAATTAATTTCCATTTCATGCTCAAACAGATAAATCACTTCTAGCAAACACAGCTTCATGAATAATTCATACCGTACTTAATTTTGTTGCAATCATAAAACGCTCGTCGAGAAAGTAATAGTCTAGTTTAAACAGCAACCGTTAAATACAATCATCACATTAGGTATATACGATATGTATTATGTATATGCTGAAAATGTAGGAAATCGTCGATAGTAAGCAATAAGCATGTACTATAATCAAAATTATTATCAAGCTTATTTCAAAAAGTCATCGCAACATCTACTGCATTTTCTCATATGGCCATAATAACTCTTCTTGTCGGTATTTTAACGATACCGCAAAGACGCCAATTCCCAACAAAGTGATGGTTTCTGGCTTGCCGCTAAGGTGTTTTCTCGAAGGCCGGTTATATGAACTTTTTTTAACTGTATGTGGTAAACAGCGAGAAGAACACTTTCTTCTTAGTTGATTGACAAGGGATAGAACTGATTGTGGTTTTGGCTGTGGATATTCTTATATCTACTGACTGGTTTCAATGTCGTGCTCTAATAATAATATTTATAGAGGTATCTGAAATACATGACCTGGGGCGTTTGATGGATTAAGGATCACATTCGTGGTCGCCCTATGGATCGAAATTATAATTGAGTTTAGAGTGATTAAAGATTAATGCGAGTTTAGTTGGCTTATGTATAGTTAAATTTCTGATAATTCTGCTAAATACGAAGCCTTTTTTAATCGAATTACTGTTATTAACATCTTCAAATTTAAGTATTGAATACTACTGCCACTTCGCTATTGCTACTGTAATACGAAAAAAGTTGACTGTCTTACATAACTTTTTGTTTAAATTATGAAAACCAATTCCATGAGAAGGCATCATGGAACAAAAAAATCTTGAAAAAACCGAATGTGCAAAATTGAAATTCTGATACAGTGTGAAATTCATATTTTATCAAGCCGTTTCTTTGATTGATAATGCAAATAAATCAAATAATTCCAAATGCAGGAAAAGTTCAAAATCATAAAAAAGTTCTCGCTATTTCCCAACCTTTCTCCAATATCCTGTCCGGCATTTTTTATTGGGCGAGACCTAATATCAAGAAATAGTTGTGTATGTAGAAAGTATTCGATATCAAGAAGTAGAAGAATTTATATATTAAATAAACGTTTAATGCGATACGCGATTGATATCCTCTCAAATATATATATATATATATATATATATATATATAATCTCAAAATAATGAAAATTTTATACCGTTCTTTGACAAATGTTATAAATAATATAATTTCAGTATCTTGACAATATTTTATAATTTTATGAAGATTTACTTAATATAAAAGATCTAAATCTAAAATAACACTTTTTATTATCATAAATATTTCATTTTCGACCACTCATACTTGTTAAAATTTTTTTAATTTCTTTTTTTAATTTTTTAATTTTTTAATTTCTCCACTAATAGGATTAGCCTATCGCCATAACATAATTTTTACGCTGTTCCTCGTGTCCGTTTCTTGCTTTATTTTTTTCGTGTATTCTTTTCGTTTCTGTCCTGCAATAATTTTTTTTTACACAAATAATTAATTAAAAAATGTTTAGTTTATTACTATGGCTACATACATTTACTTGAATCCTACTTCTTATCATCAGGAAAATATTCTTCAACAGTAGTAATATTTATTTAAACCATTTATATTTTGTTGGTCTAAAGAAAGGAATTCTTTGGCTGTATTTTTTAAAATAAAATCAATATTTGTTACATTCAAGAAAATGATTCCCTTGAGTCAAAAGGTATAGATTCGTTGAAATCTGATTAGTCGTTTAAACAAATTTTATTAGATTCAGTGATTTCGATTTTTTGAATTCGTTCATACGCATTTGAATTAATTAATTTTTCCATACTTTAATAAATAATTTAGGTTTATTTAAATCAAATAAATAAGAAAGAAATTGAAAATAATAGTATATTTATTGAAAATATATTCATTTGTCATTAAGAGTATTGTGTTTACATAAATATATATTTCTTTAATTAAACAAAATATTTCATTTGATTACTAGAATTAAATTATTCGTAAGAAATAACAATTTATGTCAACCAAGTAATTTTTTTTATTCAGACATTGCAAAATTTGGTGATTTGGTGCGATTTGTTTCAATTTAATACTTCTTTAGATTAATGAAATATGTATTTAAATTGAATATCTATTTTTCCGATTTGAAGAAATTTTTCGTTCATCGCTGTGAACTTTAGACTGGATGGACCCATGTTCAATTCCTGCAGGAGGTGGATTTTTCATCGATTTTTTCTGTTTCAGGTTCATCAAGATTTTAAATTCTGTGATTTGTTTATAATAAATATGAAAGCTAATAATCGTGTTAATTATCATTTAAGCTGTAAGAATCCAATTACTCATTCAGGAAAATATGTACTAAAATTGAAGTACGAACTACTTTATTGCACTTGCGCATGGTTTAGACCAAAGAAATATTTTTTTGAATCCATGGGATATTTTTTTGCTTCAAAAATTCAAAAACTAGATGTGGGTAAATAATTTTTTGAACCTATAAATTATTTCCTTGATCTTAAAGCGATTAAAGATCTACTTTTTACTCCATAGGGAGTGAAAGGTGATGTCAAAGATGAATAAGGAAAATTATACATATATGAGTTCGCGTTTTACGATAATCAGCCCACTCGTCGTAAAAAATATAAGGAAAATTTTAATGGCAGGTAATAAAATTTTGCAGTAATTTATGGAAAGTTACCGTATGTAACTAAACATATTACCGTTAATTACCAAAAATTTCCGGAAATTTCCAAAAATGTAATTGAATTTTGGGTAATTTATTCTAAGTTACCACAAATTACCTGTAATCTCACCGCAAGTTATCAAAGTTTCATAAATTTCCGGACATTTATAAAAATGTTTAAAATTGAATTTTGGATCATTTATGGTACGTTACATATTTACCTGTAAAACTGCCAAAAACGACCGAAAATATCCGCACATTTTTGCCCTGTTAATTTTAATCTTGGGTAATTTATCTTAATTTACCATAAAGCAGCTCTAATATTACCATGCATATTTAAAAAATTCATAAGTATCCTGCAATTTACGAAAATTTATTTAATTGAATTTTGTGTCATTTACGGTAAGTTACTATAAATTACCCTTAAAATGACCGTAAATCATGCCTCCTTTATTCGAAATCTAATATGGACTGACAGCATGACTGTATTTTGAGAAATGTCTGAAATCATCCATTTAACAATGAATCACTTATTTGGTTTAAAATGTATATTTTCGTCTTTAATTAATATTTCTTTGATTCAAAGAAAAATTTGCTTTCGAACAGTAGGTCGTATTTTTGAATAAATCAATTTTAACCTAATTCTTATAACATTTGTCTGGCTGAAAGCAATTTTTTTTATTCAAAGTGAATATATTTATTTGGCTCAAATAAATATTTATTAAAAATAAACAAGACTTTCACTTACTTCAGCTAAGTAAAATTCACATGGTATAAGTAATCTTTTTTTTCATTGTCGTAATATTCAGAATTGTTAACCAAGTCGCAGTCTTTAATAAAACTAAGATGACACGAATCAATTTAGAAATAATAAAAATGAACTATATTCATCTTTTCAGTCATGCACGCAACAATGCACCTTCTTTCCTCTATATTATATTTTTTTATTTCTTCATTATTCTTATTACACCCATTTGTCTTTCTACATCTTACAGAAGCAATTAATTTTTGACAACCTCTGTCCGCTTTTCTCTTAAAATATTTTGCTACTTCCTTGACCCTTATCCATTCATATTTTTTTCCATTATATCTCGCCTCCGTTCTTTTACTTTCAATTCCTTTCTTAAAGACTTCTCTTTCTCTTTTTATCATACTCTTATATATACTTGGTATACCCTTTTCGCGTGCTCTTCTCACTAATTCGTTTGACCATCCATTCCTATTCAAATACGTTTCTCATTCTTCCATTTCACCATCCACCACCAACTCTTTTGTCTCTTTCCCTCAGATGTTTTCTAGAGTTCTTATTCCTTTTTAGGAAAGATCATAGGTACAAAAATTCATTCACTCCTTTAACCTTTACCCCTCTCCACCGTCATTGTCACAATATTTTCTTCTACCCCTTTTGCTGAGGACCATAACTTTCGACGTTTCTTCGTTCAATATTAAATTTCTTGTCTATCTGTTATGAAGAAGTATCAAAAGAATGAGAAGTGGTTCTTCTTCAAATAAAACTGGTCAAAAAGGGCCCTTTTGTATGCAGCGAATAGCTAATTGATAAATAAAGTTAGTGTCTGGTAGATCTCAATTCATTCAGAAACTAATCTAGGAGAAATTGTTACATAAAATGAAGCATTGCTAAATTCCATTAATGGGTTACATCCATATCCACGGCATCATTCTCGTCCTCAGACTTCAAAGGTTCTTTTTCCTTTACATTATCCAATATCTCACTGTCTACAGGTTCTATAGTCAGTAGTTAAGTCCACTCTTCAGAAAAACCATATCCGTAAAGTGTTGGTCCTCTTCTTGTGGCATCAGTCCCAGCTTCGTTTAATTCACAAACGGCATCTAATTAATTCAAATCAGATACCACCCTTTTCTCATCCGAAGGGAATGCTGCCTTTAAGTATAGTAAAAAAGGGCATACTTTTCCCCCTTTTTACTTTAATTTCTTCTCTTCTACATTTTGAAGAATTTATATATTTTCTATGGTGCTTCTACCTTTCCAAGATCTTGCTTGGCTTTCTAGTGATATCCCCTTGCCTTCTAACGCCTTCTTTAATAAAAAAGAAAAACATAAAATAGATACGAAAAAACTTCTTCATATAAAAATTTGAGTATCCCATATATTCTTTAAAAAGGATTATAAACAAACAATAATCTCTTTTCTTAATGTTCACTCTTGTCACAATCTAAATACATAAATGCATAAATTACAAAATTCGCTCCAGAGCCTTGAGAGGGACATGTGAATTGAACGTCAATTAATTTATGATGGGGGAAAAAAGGTGAAATTTGTTGACATAAAGATTGAGGATAGTCACGTTTTATACACTCTGGAGCACTTTCTTTAGTATTGAAGACTAAAGAATAATAATATTAAGAAGAAGATGATTTAATTTGAGGTAAAAACTTAACTTTTATCTCGAAGTTTTCGGTAAAAAGCCGTAAAATATTTGTAGAGGAAATTTGGAAGAAATGTCGGTTCTGAAATCCAGGAAATTCCGAAAATCATTCGTGAATCCCATCGACAGTTGCGCCATGATTGATGGTCTTTAGAATCCGCTGTTCTACATCGCCAACTTCCAATGACTAATGGTCTCTTCGCGACGCGACGACTCGTTTCACTTTTGTGTCAATAGAGTCTTTATGACCTTGAGAACCAAAAGAATAAATAATTTATGTAACCACAGAAAGGATTTAACAAATGGAAATAGAAGAATATAAAAAAAGATGACAATGTATATTTTTATACCTTTAAAATATTACAACTGTAAGCATTCTAATCACGTCAAAAGTGATAAAATCCTTGACTTCTTAAGACAATTATTAATTAATTTCTGTTTAATAGTGATGCTATGAATTCTATAATTTCTTCTATAGACTTTTGCATTGATTCAATAGCAATTTATTCACAGTGTGTAGACCGAGGAAATTTTGGTTCATGTTCCTCAAACTTTCTCGCTGTAACGGAACAACCAGCGGTTTAACGGTTGATTTCCGCGAAGCAACGAGCGACTTTAAGAGACTTTTTATGTATTTAAAATTTCAGAATATCAGACAAAATGGTTAATGTAAACCTGTTTCGGCAGGAAAGCCAGCTGAAAAGTGCATGGACATTATTGGAATTTGATCCACGTATCTTTTCCGTTTTTGACGAAAGTCGGTGCAGTCTGGGTATTTCCTGCCCTTTCTCTTTCTATGGAGAATGTGGAACGGGAGTAACCTTGCTACGTAACCTTGCGCGTGAACTTCGGGCAGGTAGGTAGGTCTCTGTCTCTGCCTCGCTGATCGCCAAGCAAATGCACGAATGATAAAATATAGTCAACTGCTGTCTGTGTCAGTTTGCCGTCTCGTTCTCGTTCACTTTCTCCGAGCGATGGTCCGATCTACAAAGCAAAAAAACTCACATGGGAAGAAAGACGGAAATTATGAGCTGGTTCTTTGAACAAGATAAATATGTCGAAGGGTGTTAACTTCGTTATGTAAACGAAGTTAACACTCGAAATTTATGTTTTGAAATTTATTTGATTTTTTTAGACACCGTGTTATTCTGGAGCCTTTAAAGATTGGTTTATTATTTGAATATGCTTTTTAATCTAGAAATTTAAAAAAAAATCCTTTTACGATTGGGGATTATTATTGAGCCTCAAGAAAAAAATATTGTGGTTTAATTGTTATTTAATTTTTTCATTGTTCAATTTTTGATTGCGATAAAAATAATTTCTTAGAGATAAGCAGGGAAGTTAAATTTAAATTTGATTTTTTTTCATCTTTTCACTAGAAGAAAAAAAATAAAAACAGTCCTCAATCGAGTTGCCATTATTTCGCAGTTGATAATTAAATAAAAATGTTACTTAAAACAAATTCAAAATCCATTGATTTAAACAAAATAACCATTTACAAATTGTTCAAGCAAAATTCAGTGAATTGAGTGACAAATATACAAATATATTAATTATTTAAATAATATGTGACTATTATTTTTCATTTCCATTTGTTTATAAAGGTCTGTTTAAATAAAGAGAGTTTAAAGAATTAGGCAAAATTGTTGGTTCTCAAATTAAATTATTTATTTATTTAGACATCAAAATTGTATCATTTCAATCAAAGATCTCCTTCGTTCTTTTAAAGCTGTATTTTAATACAACCAATTTCTTATCATTATCTAAAATGCTCGATGTATCCGTTGAAGAATTTTTCGCCAAAATAACGACTGAAAACGTGAACAATAATATTGTGGAATGCAGTATTTTTTATTAAAATATTTAATGAAAAAATATAACCAATTTTTTTTAATCATTAGTGATATTTACGGGTTTTAAACGTACTGTTTCAAATCGTTTTAAAAATAAAATACCCCAAATACGTTAATAAAATGATGCTATGCGACTAACTAATAATCAGTGAAATTCAAGTGTTGGAACTAACATTTAAGTTACATAAAAGTATGGAAGTAAATTACTTTCACTGATTTAATATTATTTAAATTATTTTTAAATTATTTAAAATTTATTTAAAATTATTTAAAGAACTGAGAATGGCAAAATAGGTGAAATTTCAATCAATTCTCTCAGAATTAGTAGATTTGCACTAATAAATGTAGCCAGAATTCGAGATTTCAAGGAATGAAATCTTGAATTGCGTAATTGATTCTCAGTGAAATTCTAGTACAAGTGGTATTTAGAGAGCAAATTTTCTTTGCAAATGAATTTTTTACAATCGTTTGATACCAATTACTTTGAAAAATCGTTAGATTTTAATAAATAATGGTTCATTTTTCGGAAAAAACATTCTCTAGAGCTTGACTGTTTCCAATTTTAAAAGAAAATTTGTCTGTGGCTGAGATGTTTAAAACAAGGCTTTTGGTGGGAAACATTTTTAAGCAAATAACTACACTTTAGGATTATTTACGAATTTTCAAAATATTGGAAGTAATTAATAGAGTTGTATGACTGTAAGAAAAGCTTAATTACTACAAATATTGTTAAATTAATTCTTTCTTCCACGAGACATAACTGATAATATCATTTCATTCTTAAAATCATACAGAACTTTTCTCCACATACCTGATTTTTGACACGATACGTACCTTAATTGATATCAGATAAAAAAATTAGATTTTGGTTTTTTAAGAATAAATTTCTCTTGTTTTTGCTACGTCTGGAAATATTTTAATTCATAAATATATATACAAGCTGAATCTAATAATTACGACATCTTCTAGACTAAAGATTTGAATTTTTTTAATCCAAACGATTACGTTTCGGAAACACAGCTGGTTTCCATCATCCGATCTTAAGTCAGTTAAAAAAAGAAGATTCCGTGTGAATTTCTTAATGTTTGAGTTTATGGACTGTAAATAGATTTTAATTTGGAATAAAATTATTATTAATTAAATAATCAACTAATTTATTTAGAGAGATATATATACATGTATATATATATATTAATTAGTTAATTAAATTATTATTAAAATTATGACAAAATCACACATTAGGAAATTCACACAGAATCATCCTTTTTTTAAACTGATTTAAGGTCTGATGAGAAAAACCAGCGTTTTTTCGGAACGTAATCATTTTGATTTTCAAATAAATTCTAAATCATTGTTTGAAAGATGTAACTATTAGGTTCTGCCTATATTTTTATATAAGTTAAATATTATGATAACTTGAGAAGTTTATTAATTACGAAATTCTTGCTCTATTCTATAAATTGATATAAAGCCTATTAAAGCGAAAATCTGGGTAATATTGTTGTTCGAAAAAATAAGAAGAATGTTACCTGCGATCTTTAAAATAGCCGCTTCCAATTTACACTAAAACCTTTTCACAGCAATCTCAAGGAAATTATCAATGCTACTAAAAAAAAATTTTATGTAACTAGCTTTGGGTACTTTTTACACTTTTATTTTAAAAATTATCTAGAGAAGAATTCTGCATCAACAGTTCCAGTAAACTGTTAAAGATTCTAAACGAAATTACGCACGGCATTACGCCTGTGCGTGTAACTCAAGCGCGTAAAGAGCATTTGTATCACGTATGTGTCCTGGACTCTCCTGGGAAGGTGCTTCCTCCGCTTCCACTACTTCCACCACCGGCGGTCTGCAGCTTCCACCACCTGCCGCATTTCGTGCATCCGGACGTTCGCCACACGGGAGGATACGCGCCTATATAACAACGGCGTTCCACTGATTGGACGAAGTAAGCAACGTTTTCCTGCGCCTAGGGAACTTGAGTACGCGGGCCCGAGCGGGCGGCACTCGAAAATATGAGATTTCGCCCGAGATGCGCGGTCAGTTTTCAAAATTTATTTAAAAACTAACAAATAACCTACCGTGCGTGAAAATCCAACAATTTTCCATTATAATCTCATTCAAACCTAAAGTGCTTTCGATTTTTTTACTGTTTAACGTCCACCGATTATCACGTGACATTAGATGAAAACTAAAAAAAATAGTCAAAGAAAATAGAGAAGTGCAAATATAAAATCAGTAATAAGAATATTAAAGATCTACATCTTGAAATTTAAGTACTGGACTAGATACATTTTATTTCAAGATTAATGTCCCGTTATAATATTCTTTTTATATTAATTGTTATTTGGAATTTGTTTTTTAAATGCTTCATTATTTAGACAAATCTCATGTAACTAAATTTTGAGATCTCCATATTAATATTGTATAAATATAATGTTTGATGGTGTGCTATAAAATTCACGTGTTTCATTGCATAAGAAATGATATAATGTGAGAGAAGAACGTCAAAGATTGCATGTACGATAAACATGGCAAAAGGTTTTCAGGTTTCCGGTGCAGAATTGAAATATACCTCAAACTTGATGTGACGCTTGACTCCGTTACGATCGCTGCCCGCGTAATGATATTTTGTTACTTATTTTACATTGGAAACTGTTCACAGGCTGCACTAGTGGTGCTACTGCAGGCCGTCCTTGTGGCAAGTAAGGCATTGGATCAAACCCAGCTGCAGCCACAGTCACAGCAACAAATTCCGTAAGTTTCGCCAACTTTCATAATTTTTCAACAATTTCTTTCATTTGAGTAATATTATTGTTCAATTTTAACCTTCACTTAAATTATCAATACTAATTACTCTTTTACTCTTTTCAAATTATATTGGGATTAACTTTTTTATATTTATATTTAGTCATATAAAATTGATGTCAAAAGTGTTCAGAAGTCAGGAGTCAGTTCAGTAATTATTATCACAACATTATTATCGTTAGCGCATCTATTGGCAAAATCGATTATAAATATTGTATTACTGTTATGACAGAAAATGTCACAATTTAAATTAAAAACAAGCCTAAGAGGAATAGAAAAGATTACCTCCGAGGTTATGTATAATTGGTGCAATCATTCTGATTTCCACCTTTTATAAAATTGATTCAATCTGTATTTATTTGACTCTTGGTTTGATTACTATTAAACACAAAAATGAAAAAACTAAACTTAATCTTCTATCAAAATATTGTTGAACTAGTAAAAAATTAGGTATTTCTGTATTCGCATAAATGGCCAGCAAATTAGATCATCCATTAAAGCATTTGCCACCAAGTAATTTTAACAAAGCGTTAATTTTTAACGTGACTTGGCTAAACTTAGACACTGACTTCCCTAACAAAAAATTGTTTTCCAGATATGGTACAGTGGCACAAAAGAGGTGGGCAGAACCTAGTGGATTCGGAGGGCAATCTGGTGGACCAAGTGGACACGGGGGTGGTGGATATGGAGGTGGTGGTGACCTAGGTGGCCACGGAGGTGGATATGGAGGGGGAGGAGACATCGGAGGACACGGAGGTGGAGGAGACATCGGAGGTCACGGAGGAGGTGGTTACGTTGGGGGTGGTGACCTAGGTGGCCACGGGGGTGGATATGGAGGAGGAGGAGGAGACATCGGAGGCCACGGAGGTGGAGGAGACATCGGAGGACACGGAGATGGTGGCTACGGGGGTGGAGGAGACATTGGAGGATACGGGGGTGCAGGAGATATTGGAGGACACGGAGGTGGTGACTTTGGAGGTGGAGGAGATATTGGAGGACACGGAGGTGGTGGCTACGGGGGAGGAGGAGATATTGGAGGACACGGAGGTGGTGGCTACGGGGGAGGAGGAGATATTGGAGGACATGGAGGCGGAGGAGATATAGAAGTTCATGGTTCAGATAGTGGATTTGGAGGTTCTGGTTACAGCAGTGGTGGTGGTGGTGGAGATGAACACCATCATGACCATCATCACGATTCCGGCTACTGGAAGAAGAAGCTAGTTTGGAAACCAGGCTGGAAAAAAATCTGGAAATCAGCTCAGAAACAAATATGGAAGCCTGCGTGGAAGAAGGTTTGGAAACCAGTCTGGGAACCAACGAAAAAAGCAGTCTGGAAGGAGATTCAGGTGCCAGCATGGAAGAAAATCTGGAAGCCAGTTTGGAAGGAAATCCAGGTGCCAGCATGGAAGGAAATTCAGGTACCAGATTGGAAGAAAATATGGAAGCCAGTCTGGGTCCCCATAAAGGTACCAGCATGGAAGGAGATTCAGGTTCCCGATTGGAAGAAGGTCTATAAGCCAGTTTGGAAGGAGATAAAGGTAGCAGCCTGGAAGGATATTCAAGTACCTGCATGGAAGAAAATCTGGATACCGGAATGGGTCAAGGTTGGAATTCCTGGACCTCATAAGTTGGGAACTGATGACCATGGATGGATGTATACCAGCCACGATCTTTGGAAGAAGAAGTTGGTATGGAAACCTCAGTGGAAGAAATATTGGAAGCCTGCTAAGAAGCAAATTTGGGTGCCGGATAAGAAGCTCGAGTGGAAAGAGGAGTGGAAGCAGATCTGGAAGCCAGCTAAGAAACAAATCTGGGTGGATGATAAAAAACTGATTTGGAAGGAAGAATGGAAACAAATCTGGAAACCAGCGAAGAAACAAATCTGGATACCAGACAAGAAATTAGAGTGGAAAGAAGCCTGGAAGCAGATTTGGAAGACGGAAAAGAAACAAGAATGGATTCCAGACAAGAAATTAGCTTGGAAGGAAGATTGGAAAGAAATTCAAGTACCTGCTTGGAAGGAAATCTGGGTGCCAGGTTGGAAGAAAATCTGGAAGCCTGTTTGGATTTCGGAGTGGTTCCCTAACGAAGATCATCATCATCATCACAAGAGTTCCGGTTGGGAAGATCGTAAAGACGCTCAAAGTCAGGGAAGTCAAGCTAAGTTGAATGTTCAGCCTATTGATAAACAAAAAATCGCCGTAGCTCAACAGCCCCTACAGCTTACAGGTGAAGATCAAGTTCGATGGGATAGGTCACTTCAGGTTAAAGCAGAACTGCCAACGATCACTCAAGATCTGAAGCCACCTCCTCTACCAACAAATCAAAAAATAGAGAACCTCAACTTCCAATCCCCAAGTCAATGAGACGTGGTTGTCCCTGATAATAAAATCATGTACAAAACCCCTTCGCAAGAATAATGTATCATAAGCCACTGTACATATTAATCTTAAGGTATCCAAAACGTAGTAAGTAAGATAATTCTTAGCACTCGCTACTTGACTGATAGATCCCTTTATTTTTTATACCAATGGGAATCTACACTTTGTACATGACGTAATGAACGTTACTGCTTTTTTATCGATTTTTTGATGCACGCATGTTGTTGTTTGTGTTTCTATTGTTAACTAATGCCGTTACGAATAAAATTAATTAATATTTTGTTAATTGTACTGTGTTATGTTTTGATTCCTTCTTTTTCTTCCCTTCCTGATTGTATGTCTTCTTCCTGGGTTTTGTATCATGAATCTTGAATGGATTTTGATTATTCATGATGCAATCAGAGCGCGAGCGCATTTTAAAAGCGTCGTACGGCGCGTGACTCTGAACCTAGTGAAAGTTTAGGATCGGTTATGGCTTGAAGGAAACGATATGCTGAAGCTTGGCCACAGAGAAAGTGGATTCGGCACCCACACTCGCCGCAATGCGTAGCATGAATTAATCTCCGATAGTAGATTGCAGCTGGCCACAAAGGTCTTCTTGGTAGTTATATGAGTGCAATCGCATGCCAGACGCCACTTGATTTCATGCACGTGATTTAGCAATTTCTTACTTGACGCCTTGTAGCTCAAATAACATCATCGTCATCATTATTTTAATCAGATCATCATCAACATTACCAAAAGCAAGGTTTCACATCTATGAATCATCCATTGGAGTGCGGAGATGTTTAAATAAATACAGGATCGTTTACGAGCATAAGTATACGTTCAAGTCAAAATTCACAAAAGATATGCATCTTAACTTATTCCTTATTCACAGGAGATAAAAGATACGACTCGCGAATTTCGCACTGCTTATTTATTATTTTCATTATACGTATACACACAATATTAATTAAATGACTCTTTATAGTTTCATAAACTGTATTGCAGAATTTAGTATCTAGGTTCGCTAGAAATTCTAAAATGTTTCAAAAATGATTAGACTTTGATAATTAAATAAAGTAACAGATAAAGAGTGATAACAAACATGAGAGATACCAATATAATTTTTTATTTTATCAGTGTCTTTCATAAGAATAAAGTATTCCTTAACTATACAATAAAAATACATATTACCTAAAATAAGTTGAAGTACGTGCAAACTATTCCGCCTTCAATCAGAATCCCCCCAAAATTGAAAGCAATTTATAAAAACTTCAAAATTCTGCTAATATTCTAATTTTGAGTTTTTGAAACTTCTACTTTGATTAATTTACATTTTTTATGACCTGTTCGGATTCTTTTAAATTAGACTTCTTAAAATGCCGGGAATAGCCGATTATATTCAATGTTTTACTTTTTACCATCTTCGCGCATTGTTTTCGAAGTTTAAATGGCTCGTATCGTTTGTTTTTAGGTATAATTCATATCCACATCACCAAACTTTTACAAAAAATTTGCCCCCATTTTAAACAAACTTTTTACAATTTCATAAACAAATAATTGAAACAAGTCATTCGTCGAGTTTAGGAAGGTTTAGCTCATTGAAATCCATAGTTTTTGTATAAGATACGAAGGAAATTAATTTTTTATCTTTTTTTTATTTACTTTTCGTTTTTATATAATAACTTCATCAGGCGACCCAAATAGAGTAGAAAAATACAAAAATTAGATTCATAGAGTCAATAATAAATGTTCAATTCGCAAAGCAAAGTTTTTACGTTGCAACATAGCCGTGGCTACGGGTACCGAATTTTCGGTACAAATATCCGGATTTTGTCGATACAAATAGAGCTGAAAAATTGGCTATTTGCACCGAAATTTCGGTAAATAGGGACATATTCTTTCTGTAAGTGTACGCACTTTTGAATACTGAGGAGAGGTAACGAAGGACAACAAAAAACTCTTTTCGTTCCCACATAAAATATAAACCGCATTCTCACACAAAGATTCTTAGCCCAGAATAACTAGTAAAGCTGTATTAAAAGGCTCATTGTTGTTGATTATTTTTTCAAAAGTCTGTGTAGTTAGGCTAATTTAGGTTCATTTATTACCAAAAAACATCATTCTGCATTACCTTTTGAACAGATAAATTAGTTTTTATCACAAATCCAATGATATAAAGAAACTAAAATGCTACAAATAAAATGTAGATAGAGCTCTTCTTCAAAAGTACGGCATAATTCTACAATCTATATTATTGTCCGAGACCCATGGCCATTGTCGACTCTGCCAGGGAATTGTCGACAATGGTCTGTTTTATCGACAATTTTCGATTGCGGTTTTCGACCGCAACATATAAGTAATAGAATAAAGTATGTTATATAATGACCTATATTACCATATGCTCATAACTTAAAGAAAGATTCCAGAAAAACATAATTTTTTTTTTATTTACCTTATCTGTAAAAGATTGGTATAAACAAACTCTGCAAACTTCTACAATCATTTGACACAACAGAATAATTAAAGGTTCCGCAAGCCCTATGAACTTGAACACGTATTTCTCATAAGAAAAAATACGTTTTCGTTGATTTTATACAAAATCGTAAATATTAAGTGAATGAAGGTAAAAATGAATATGTTTCTTCACAATTGACTGTACAATACGGATCAAAACTTATTCTTTAAATGCCACTCCTTTAATTCCTTTTTATAGGGTTTTGTTAAATTTAATTAATTATTATCCTTATCTAACTGAAAATATATAAAATAAGTTTAAAAATTTGAAAAATGGGGCTTTCTAACTATCCCAAGAGAAAGTTTCTAAACAAAAATAAATTGTTTAAGAGATTTGTACAAACATCTAAGTGCCATCATAAAGTGCAACTTTATGTATTATAAACAATCTGTACAGTGAAACTTTGAGATAGCGCCCCCTTATTTAGTTCTGCCGAGGATTGACGCCACGCCATGGTTAGGAGTAAAAGGAGCAGTAGAGGTTTGCGGTGGTCATAATTATTATTATTATTATTATTATTACACCATTAAGCCGTTTCCCTTTCAGGGCAGGCGTGACTCCCTCGGTAGGGAGGGGAGTAGTGTGAGGAAGGGGTTATAACATTTTTAGATTGATCTGGAGTTCTCGCGTTATTTATT
>JAAAKG020080785.1:0-16813 GCA_010014905.2 Druon quercuslanigerum | reverse complement strand
TCCACAAAATAGTTAAGGTTTTAACCAGGGAGATGGATTTTTAACGAAAAAGTTTAAGTTCAACAAAAAATTTGAGTTTTCATCCAAAAAGAATGACTTTTTAACGAAATATATGAATTTTAAAATAAAAAAGATAACTTTTTACCAGAAAAAAAACAGAATTTTTCAACAAAATTATTTAATTTTTAGACAAAGAGATGAATTTTCAAAAACAAAAAAAGATAAATGCTAAATGAAAAATATAACAGTTGATATTTCATGCAAAAAAAATGAATATCAACAAAATAACTACATTGTCAACATAAGAATTGAATGCTTAACCAAACAAATTAATTTTTAATCTACGAAACTGAAGCTTCAAACAAAACGACGAATTTTGCACCAAGGAGAATTTTTTTTTACCAAAAAAAGACCTTTTTAAATAAGATGCATGAGTATTTAAATAAATATTTAGATTTTCAAATAAAAAAAGATAATTTTTCAATAAAAAATAGAAATGTTTAATACAATAATTTTTAAAAAAAGTTAAAAAAAATTTTTTTTTAAAAGTCTCTTTTCAAGAAAATGGTTAAGTTTTCGACCATAAAGCTCGACTTTTTAATAAAACATTCTGCATTTTCACCAAAAATAGTTGAATTTTGAACAAAGTTGATTTTTTAACCAGGCAGCTGAATTTTCAATCTACTAAATTGAATTCTAAAACAAAACGACAAATTTGCAACCAAGACTTTTAATTTAATTTATAATTTTTTACCAAAAAATACCTTTTTTTTAAACAAAATACATGCATTTTTATATAAATAGGTGAATTTTCAAATAAAATAGACAGATTTTCAGTAAAAAAAATTCCACAAAATAATTCTATTTTCAACATAATAATCGATTATTTATCCAAAAAGTTTAATTTTTAAACTACGGAATTAAATTTTTAAACAAAACGACGAATTTGCCACCAAGAAGAATTTTTTTTACGACAAAATATGTTTTTAAAGAAAATACGTAAATTTCTTAATAAATAGTTGGATTTTCAAATAAAAAAAAAATTCACTGAAAAAAAATAAATATTTAATAAAATAATTTAACTTTTAAACAAAGAGAATAATTTTCAAGAAAAAAGTATATTTTTAACAAAGCGGTTCAGTTTTTGGTCCAAAAAGCTTGACTTTTTAAGAAAATATTTTGAATTTTCAAAACAAAAAGTTGAATTTTTAACAATATTGATTTTTTAACCAAACAGCTGACCTTCTTTTAATAAAAATACTTGAGTTTTTAAATAAATATTCGAATTTTCAAATAAAAGAGACAGATTTTCACTAAAAAAAATATCCACAAAATAGTTAAGTTTTGTTGAAAAAGAATGATTTTTTAACAAAATACATAAATTTTCAAAAATTATTTTTTTTAAAGAAAAAAATGTTGGTTCATAGTCAATGTTGTTTAAAAGTCATGCTTCTTGGTTGCATATTCAGCTATTTTGTAGAAATTTTATTTTATTTTGGTTTGAAATGCAACTATCTCCTTAAAAATCGATCAGTTTTTCGGGTCCTGACTCTTTTCATAGGGTTTTACTGACCATTTTTAATGCGGTTTTTTGTTTAATTTGAAAATCAATTTTATCACTGAAAATTGTCTAATCCACGTTAAAAATCGACTATTTGCTTCAAAATTAGTGTTTTTTGATAGGAAATTAATCTTTTTGGTAAAAAAGAATAATGTGTTTTGTTCAAAATTTTATTTTTTGTTGAAAATTAGTTTTTTAAGTGGAAAATTAAAACAATTTTGCAGAAAATGCATGTTTTTTGTAGAAAACTAATGTTTTTAGAAGAAAATTGAACTATTTGTTTGAAAATTAAATTTTTGTTGTTGAAAATTTTAAGTAATTTAAACTAATACATTCACTATGACACTTTTTTTTATTGCAAATTGAATTTTGTGGTATAGAATTCAAGTATTCTGTAGAAAAATTGTATGCCTTTGTTTGATAATGAATTTTTTCAACTACAAACTTACAATTCAATTTTTTTAATTCAAATTAAATTTATTTTTGGGTTAAAACATCCACTGCTTCGTTTAAAATTCGTGTATTTTGTTAACATTTTTTTTGTTGAAAAATTAATTTACTTTAATTATACTACTGTTGATCAATAAATTACTTTTAATTGCAAATTTTTTATTTTTTTGCTAAAAAAAGTAAAGCTCTTTGGTAGAAAATTTAACTATTTGGTTAAAAATGATGTATTTTGTTGAAAATTCGTATTTTCTGGTAGATGTCATATGCTTGTTAAAAAATCGTCTTTTTAGCAGAAAAGTAATTTTGCGGTTTGGAAATTAATTTTTTTGTTTGAAAATTTTGTGTTTTCTTCTATGAAAATTAATTTTTTTAACTGAAAATTTAACTGTTCTATTTGTTGATCAAAAATGGGCCTTTTACAGTTGAAAATTCATGTGTTTTGTTGAAAAATCGTCTTTTTTATAAAAAATTAATCTTCTTGGTTGAAAATTCATATTTATTTCGTAAAAAATACATTTACTTTCAAGAAAATTCGTTTTTTTCTTTTAAAAAATTTAATTTTTTGGGTTAAAGTTAATGTATTCGATTCAAAATACTACTTCATAAAAATTCATTTTTTCTGCTTGAAAATTTAAATATTTCGTAAAAAATACATTTATTTTGAAGAAAATTTGCTTTGTTCTTGTAAAAAATCAAATATTTGATTAAAAATTAATGTATTTGATCCAAAATTATTTTTTTCTGGTAGAATATTATTCTTTCTGGTTAAAAATTTAACTACTTGATAGAAAATATATTTATTTTCATAAAAAATCGGGTTTTCTGGTAAAAAATTCAACTATATGCATTTTCTTGAAAATTCATTTTTTTGGGCAGAAATTTAGTTTTTTTTTGGTAAAAAATTCAATTATTTTATTAAAAACTGATGTATTTTATGTAATTCGTAAAAAAACATTTATTTGGAAGAAAATTTGTTTTTTCGTGTAAAAAAATTCAACTATTTGGTTAAAAGTTAATGAACTTAATCCAACATTAGTCTTTTCTGGTAAAAAACCAACTATTTGTTTAAAAATCCATGTACTTGATTCAAAATTATTTTTTGTCTGCTAGAAAATTACTCTTTCTGGTTGAAAATTCAAATACTTTATAGAAAATATATTTATTTTCATGAAAATTCGGGTTTTCTGGTAAAAAATTCAACTATATGCATTTTGCTGAAAATTCATTTTTTTTGAAGAAAATTAGTTTTTTTCTGGTAAAAAATGCAACTATTTCATTAAAAATTGCCGTATTTGGTTAAAAATTCAACTGATTCGTAAAAAAACCTTTATTTTTTATATTTAAATTTGTTTTTTCGTGTAAAAAAATTCAACTATCTGCTTAAAAGTTAATGAACTTCATCCAAAATTAGTCTTTTCTGGTAAAAAATACTCTATTTGTTTAAAAATCCATGTACTTGATTCAAAATTAGTATTTCCTGGTATAAAATTATTCTTTCTGGCTAAAAATTCAACTACTTGATAGAAAATATATTCATTTTCGTGAAAATTCGGGTTTTCTGGAAAAAATTCAACTATATGCATTTCGTTGAAAATTCATTTTTTCTGGCAGAAAATTATTCTTCTTGTTTGAAAATTCAACTATTTCGTGAAAAAAACGTTTATTTTGAAGAAAATTTGTCTTTTCTGGTAAAAAATTCAACTATTTGGTTAAAAGTTAATTCACTTAATTCAAAATTAGTCTTTTCTGTTAAAAAATCCACTATTTGCTTAAAAGTTCATGTATTTGATTCAAAATCAGTTTTTTTTGGTAAGAAATTATTATTTTTGTTTGAAAATTCAACTACTTGATGAAAATTATATTTAATTTCATGAAAATTCCTCTTTTCTAGTAAAAAAAACTTAACTATTCAGTTAAAAAGTGATGCATTTTATAGAAAATTTATTTTTTTTGCCGGAAATTATTCTTTCTGGTTGAAAATTCAACTATTTGATGGATAATATATTGAATTTCAGGAAAATTCCTCTTTTCTAGTAAAAAACGTAACAATTCAGTTAATAAGTGATGTATTGGATTCAAAATTAGTATTTCCTGGTATAAAATTATTCTTTCTGGCTAAAAATTCAACATTTCGTTGAAAATTCATTTTTTCTGGCAGAAAATGATTCTTTTTGTTTGAAAATTCAACTATTTCGTGAAAAATACATTTATTATGAAGAAAATTTGTCTTTTCTGGTAAAAAATCAACTTTTTGGTTAAAAGTTCATGTATTTAATTAAAGCTTTATGTATTTGGTTGTAAATTCATTTTTTCTGGTAGAAAATTAATCATCTTGGTTGAAAATTTAACTATTTTGTAAAAAAAATTTGGAAGAAAATTTGTCTTTTTGGATAAAGAAATTCAACTATTTGGTTACAAATTTATATATTTTCTTCAGAATTAATTTTTTGGGTGGAATTAGCCGAAAATTGCTATAAAATACTCTGTTTATTGTAATTTTATAGAATTGATAGAAAAGTAGTGTCATTTTTGAAAAATGGTGTAAAATAGTATCAATAGTGTGAGAGTCCGAGGCCTGTAGATGGAAAATATAAAATATAATGAGTAAATAAATAAATAAACATAACAAACCTGGAGAGCCTGTTCCCTTTCCTTTCGCAATAATTTATCCTGCGCAATTTGCTGCCTAACTCTTTCTCTGGCTGCAGCATCCTCCGCTTTTTCCCTTAATCTTTCCTCTAGAGACTGCTTTATCTCCAAATCTCTCTGTTTTAAACGAAGTTCTTGAATTTCACGTTCCCTCTTTCGACGCTCTATTTCTCTCTCCTTCTCCTTTCTCATTTCTTCTTCAACACGCTGCTTTTTTTGCAGTTCCATTAGCTCCTGAGCTCGTCTTACCTTTTCCTGACAGAAGAAAAAAATAAAAGAAAAGAAAATACAGTGTTAGAATTTGGTCAAAATTTCAAGTGCACGCCAAAATTCACGAGTTTTCAAGAAAAAAGACGAACTTTTAACCAAAAAAGATGAAGTTTAAAAAAAAATTGTTTGTTTTTCTATTTGTTCTAGTTTGAAATTCAACAATTTCAAGCAAAATTGGTCTTTTCTATTTAAAAATGCAAAATTCAAGTATTCCAGTTATATATTTTTCATTTTAGTTGATCATCAATCTTCAGGTTGTAAATAAAATTATTTTTATGAAAATTAAACTCTTGTCTAAAAGTTAATTTTTTTGGTAGAGGACTCATCGTTTTGATTAAAAATTTAATTTCTTAGGTTGAAAAATCAGCTGATTGATGCAAATATATTTTTTTTAATTTAAAATACAGCTACTTGTGGAAGAGTTGACCCATTTTGTTAATTTTTTTTTTGAATGCTCATCTCTTTGGTTAAAAATGTAACTATTTTTTTTTGCTATAAAATTAAACTATTCCAGCTGAAAATTCACATATTTTGTTAAAAATCTATATTATTTTTTGTTACAGAAAATTATCTTTTTCTTTGAACTTTATCTTCATGAGTTAAAATTCTTCTTTTTGGTTAAAAGTTCAAGTATTACAGTTAATTATTAATAATTTTCGTTGGTAATTATTCTTTCAGGTTAAAAATAAAATTATTTGGTTAATAGTTAAACTGTTTTGTTGAAAATTCATCTTCTTTAATAAAAATTTATATCTTTGGTTGAAATATGATCTGTTTTTTTCTTTGCTGAAAATGAATGTTTTTAAACTGAAAATGTAACTATTATTCTAGTTAAATATTCCATAATTTATATAAAAAGTTATGTCTTGGTTGAACATTCATTTTTTGACTAAAAATTTAAGTACTCAATTTTTTCTTGAGAAATTATCTTTTTTAGTTAAAAATTCATCTTTCTCGTAGTCTAAGGCTACACATCAATTTTTTTAACTTAAAATTTAATTATTTAAGTTTTGGTTGGCTATTAATTTTTTGTAATTAGAAATTAATTGTATTGTTTAAAAATTTAACTATCTCAGTTGAAGGTTTTGGTAGAAAATTAAACTTTTTATTTGATAATAATTCTTTTTGTTTAAAAATTCATCTGTTTGGTTTATCATTCAACTATTCCACTTGAAGATTTATAATTTTATTTCAAAAATTTATCACTGGTTAAAAACTGAACTATTTTTTGGAAAATCATTTTTTTTGTTTAAAAATTAATTTTTTAAACCGGAAAATGTAATTTTTTAATTTTTGGTTAAAATTGTTATTTTTATTTTAAATTTGCTTTTTCGGTAAAAACTGCAACTGTTTGGTCGAAAATAAAATTTTTTGTTGAAAATTCATCTGCTTGGTTGAAAATTTAACTAATTTGTTGAAAATTCAACTCTGTTAAAATTTTTTTTTTTTGAAAAATGTTTAAGTTAAAATAGTTTCAGGTTGAAATATCATCTATTACATTTTTCGTTAAGAATTATACATTTTTTTTAAATTTTAAACTTAATTTTGTACCCAAAAATGTAATTTTTTTCATTTTTGGTTAAAGTTCATCTCTTTTTTTTTAAATTCAGTTATTTTATTGAAAAATACTTAAGTTAAAATGGTTTTTGTTTGAAATATCAGCTATTATATTTTTCGTTAAGAATGATCCAATTTTTTAAAATGTAAAATAATAAATTATATGTTTTCCTGACCTACTAAGGCCAATAAATTTAAATTAAATTGTTATTTTTCAAAAGTAGGTTAGAAAGCATCGAATTTATTATTTTTTATAATATTTATTTATGTTACTTAGTCACGTAACATCTTAAAACACTGAACAAAAAAACACTTTTTCTCGTTAAAAATTTAATTAATTTGTTGAAATTTAAACTTCTTTGTTGAAAATTCATTTTTGTAGTAAAATTTCTATATTTTTGGTGTAAAATCGATCTTTTTAGTTAGGACTAATCTCTTTAGTTCAAAATTTACCTATTTGGTTGAAAATTCGTTTTGTTTGTAACTATGAAAAAAATAAATAAAAATTAAGTAATAAATTATTATTTAATTAGAATGAATGAAGATAATCTGAAAAATCTTTGACTTGCAGATAAAGTAGAAATCACTTTTCTAAATTGACCGAAATTATTAAAATAGTAAGAACCCTGAAGAAATTTTGAATTATTTTCCATTTTAGCTTCGTGATTTTCCACTGTAATCAAATGAACAATCTAGTTTTAAAAAAAGTTGCTTTTGTACTTTGAAACAAAAGAAAAAATTAGAAATAAAATAAAAAATGACAGACTTTTTTCCTGCAGAAAACAACGTTGAAAACTTATTTTTTCTTTTTTTTCTCAAGGATTTACAGGACGCTAAAGAACCTAAATTAACTTAAAATTAATTTATAACCCAAACAAACAACAGCAAAACGAGTTTTCAACAAAATAAAATTTTGAACCAATATATGAACTTTTATCTAAAATGATGAATCTTTAACCAAGAAAGTAAATATTTAACAAAGTGCTGCATCTCTACCTAACAGTTTAACTTTTAATACAAAAAAAATTTCAAGCCAAAAAGACGAATTTTCAACAAAAAAGTTAGTTTGAAACTAAATAGTTAAATTTTATATCAAACGATTAGAATTTTTAACTTAAAAAATCAATTTTCAGCCTAAAATGAAATAGTTAAAATTTTTCTATAAAAAAAAAAAACGAAACAAATTTTTAAAAAGTTACATTTTCAACCAAAGAAATTAATTTTTAACAAAAAAATGTAATATATGATACTTTAGAAAAAACAATTTTTATTTTAAATTAAAAACAGTTAATTTAACCCAAAATTATTATTCAACAACATACATGAGTTTTAAACACGAAAGTTCAATTTTCAAATTAAAAAAAAGAATCTTAAATTTATTACTTACAATAATTAATTTTCCACAAGAAAAAATGAAATTTCAACAAAAAAATTTTATTTTCTGCCAAAGAAATAAATCTTTACTCAACAAAAATAAACTTTTAATAAAGTACTTTTTTATTTTAATTAAAACGCAGTTGAATATAACAAGAATTGAACTTTTTTCTTTATAATTAATATATTCTTTTTTTGAGATGCATCTGTTTTCTTGTAAATTCGTCTATTTTAGATGACTTTTTGGTTGAAAATTAAACG
This sequence comes from Druon quercuslanigerum, assembly GCA_010014905.2. NCBI lineage: Eukaryota > Metazoa > Arthropoda > Insecta > Hymenoptera > Cynipidae > Druon > Druon quercuslanigerum. Next base: position 8,691 of record JAAAKG020080785.1, on the reverse strand, counting down.
ATTTAGTTCCATTTTTTTAAAGAGAGAGAAAGAGAAATCTTCTTTAATGGTTACAAATTTTAGTAATTGATCAAAAATTAAATTTTTTCTTTAAATTTCATATTTTCAAAATAGAAATACAATTATTAGGTTGAAAATCAACGTGCTTCTTCAAACTTCATATTTTAGTGTTTAAAATCAGACTGTTTTGTAGAAAATTCATCTGTTTAGTTCGAAAATTTAACAATTTGTTTAATATTTATTCTTGCTTGACTAAAAAAAAATCTTTCTTGGTTGAAATTGAACTCTTTTGTTCAAAACTCGTCTCTTTTGGTAGAATTTCTATCATTTTCCATTAAAAATGCAATTGTTTTCATGAAAATTAATCAGTTTTAATGAAAATTTTATTCAAAATTTACCGTTTTTGTTTAAAATTAAATTATTTTTCCTCTTTTTAAGGATTTCCAGGACGCTAAAGAGCCTGGAAAAATAATAAAAATTACCTCGTGCGACAATTCGGCAGATTTTTCTTCTTTTTTTGCGGATGAGTCTCCTTGCGTACCGGATATGCTGGTACCTTCTGCAGTTGTGACAGTGGCTGATGCATTTTCAGCTGATTTTTTTTCGGATTCTATGAAAGAGAGTGAAGATCCGGCAGCAATTTTTCCTGATTTTGCTAAAACTTCATCTATCTTTATTCCTAGCTCAGAAGCCGTGGTACTTCCGGCAACAATTTCCAGGGGAGAACCCGTTTCGCCAATAAAGAAAACGGACGGAACAGGTACCAATTGATCTGTTTTTGGAAATTAAGGAAAATTCAGAGACCTTTAGTAAATCGAGTAGCAGAATATCTACTCAAATTCTCGAAAAAAGTCTTGAAATTATAAATAATTATCAATTTAAATATAATCAATTTATAATAATGAAACTATGAAGAATTTATACATTTATATATAAATATAAATACAATTATGAATAATAATAAAAACAATTTATTGTTGTTTCAAACACATTTTTTTATAGTACGGAGCCATTAAAATATTTTGAATTTTTTTTAACAATCGACTCGTAATACGTATAGAGATTTGCAAAGTTATTACAAATAATTATTTTTTTTAGTTTCTAGGAATTCAATTATTATGTTTAATTTAGAATTAATTGAATAATTAAATGATAACAAAAATATAATTAATAATTTCTTGTATTTCTCTCTAAAGTCCATGAATTTGAATCATAATTCAAGCAAATTTTTTTTATATACTTAGAGATCAATGAGTATTTAGGTAAAATAATGTATTATATCAAATTAAATTTAAATTACTTAAAATTTCTAACAAAAAGATGAACCTTTAACTGGAATAGTTGAATTTTAAACCGCAAAAATTAATTTAAAAATTAGAAGATCAACTTTTTAACAAAAACTTTTTATTTTCAGTTCAAAAAATAAATGCCCAGCTAAAATTATGAATCTTTAACTGGAATAGTTGAATTTCAAACCGAAAAAATTAATTTTCAATGATGAATATCTCAACAAGATACATGAATTCCTATCCTAAAAGTTGAAATTTCAAATAGAGAAAAATCAATTTTTAACTATACAAATGGAAAAATTAAATGTTTAGTTACAAAGACTAATTTTTCAAAAAAATACATGAATGTTCAATTATAAAAAATAAATTCTTAACGAACTGATTAAATTTGGAACTAAAAAATATTAATTCTCTGCCAAAAATAGTATTGTAAAATTTTTAGTTAAAAAAATTATTATTCAACTAAAAATATGAATCTTTAACTGAAATCGTTCAAGTTTAAGCCGGAATTTTTAACAGAAAATATGGATTTTCAAACAAGGAGAACATTTCAATTCTTACTTAAAAAATTTATTTTTCTACAAAAAAAAAAAACAAAAAAAAAGATAAATTTTTTAACGAGAAGATTAATTTTCCACCAAAAAAATTTAAGTTTTTAACAAAATACATAAATACTTTAAAATTGTTTCAATTTTCACCTAAAAAAAGGTACATTTTTAACTAAATAATTGAATTTTTAACTAAAAATGATCAATTTTCAAACAAAAATACTATATTTAAATTTTTAGTTGAAAAAATTGCTTTTCTACCGAAATTAGGAACAGGTAACAACAACAAAATTTTAACAGAAAACATGAATTTTCAAACAAGAAGATAAATTTTCTAACAAGTTCAATTTTTAGTTAAAAAAATTAATTTTCCACAAAAAAAAGATTTTTTAACAAAATAGATAAATTCTTAAAAAACAATAAAAAATTTTCTACTAAAAAATATCAATTTTCAACAAAAATGATACGGATAAATTTTCAGTAAGAAAACTTAATTTTCCACACACAAAAAATTGACAATGAATTTTTAAACAAGAAGATTTAATTTATAAAAAAGCTTACGGTTTTTCAACAAAACACATGAATTTCCAACTGCAAAAGGTAAGTTTTTAACCAAATAATTAAAGTTTTAACTAAAAAAGATAAATTTTTAACCAAATATAGTATATTATAATTTTCAATTGAAAAAAAAATGATTTTAGACTAAAATTAGGAATCTTTATCTGAAATAGTTGAATTCTAAACTGAAAATATAAATTTTCAAACAAGAATCATTAAATTTTTAACAAAAACAATTAATTTTTAATTAAAAAGATTAATTTCTGACGACAAATTTTTAACTAAAAAAGATACAGTTTCTCATAAACCTTGAATAGTTAAAGTTTCAGTTTAAAAAATGAAATTTCTAACAAAAAAACAACCAATTTGCACCAAAAGTTAGAAATATTAACTAAAACTATGAATTTTAATCACAAATAATTCATCTTTAATTGGAATTCTTAAATTTTCAACCCAAAATGTTTGTTTTCAAACAAAAAGATTGATTTTGTTCCAAAAAAGATTTAACAAAAAATATTATAAAAAAAACGTCATGTTTAACTAAGAAAGATATTTTTTCAAGCAAAAATTAAGTAGTTAAATTGTTAGTTTCAAAAATTAATTTTAAACAAGAAATGAACTTCGAACAAAAATTACGAAATATTCTAATGAAGTAGTTACTTTTACAATTAGAAAAAAATTATAAGACAAATAAAATGAATTTAAAGAAATCATTACAATTTCAATTAAACTTATGAATCTTCAACCAACAAAATAAATTTTTAATAAAAGAGTATATTTCAATGAAGAAATGAATTTTTCATTTCAAAAAAGGATAAACACTGAAAGAAAAATATAGCAGAACGATTTCTCAACAAAATACATAAATTTTCAACCAGATATTAAAATTTTGATCTAAACACAATCACTTTTCAGTTAAGAAAAGTTAATTTCAAGCCAAAGAAGAAAGATTTTTCTAGAAAATAATTTCATACATTAATATAAAGCTACATTTACAAATGAATATATATAAAAAATTTCCTGACAATTCTAGGTTTTTCATGTAAAATTTGTTGAAAAAATACAAAAAGCATGTATGTAAAGGATACAAATTTGTGCAAAGAATCTGTAATTTTCAGAGCCACTTTCTATCTTGACTGCTACAAACTTGTCCTGTTCCAAACGTGATGATATTTCTGAAGACTCGATTGCCTGAGAAACTTCAACTGAAGCATCATCATTTCCTGCAGGTAACAACAAAAATATTTTTTTTATTAATTTCGTTGACATCGAGTCCTTTAAAAATAGGGGAAACAAAGAAATTTTTCACGAAAAAAAGGAAATAAATTCTCTTAAATAAAATCATCCTGGATAATATGGAGTAAATTCTATTTAAAATAATTTTTATTCTTAAAATTGGGAGTAACAATATTGCTTTTCCAACAAACAAGATAAACTTTTAATTTAATAGTTAATTTTTCAGTTCAAAAAAAAATTATATTTCAAGTTAAATTTTGAATCTTCAACTCGAATAGTTAAATTTTAAACAGAAAATATGAAACTTCAAACGAGAAGATTAATTTGCTACAAAAAAAATCTCAAAAAAACACATGAATTTTCAATCATAAAAGATACATTTTTAATCAAATGATGGATTTTTTAACAAAAAATATCAATTTTCAACGAAAAATAGTATAGTTCAATTTTCAGTTAATAAAATTAATTTTCAACTATAATTATGTATCTGTAACTGGAATAGTTGGATTTAAAATCGAAAATATGAATTTTAAAACAAGAAGATTAATTTTCTACAAAAAAGACGATTTTTCAACCAAATTCATCAATTATTAACAAAACAGTTGAATTTTCAACTTAAAAAAAAAACAATTTTTGACCAAAAATGTAACAGATAAATTTTTAGTCAGAAAACTTAATTTTCCACACAAAAAAAATTACCAAAAAAATCAATTTTCATACAAGAAGAAGTCAATTTTAGACTAATTACTAGGTCAATTTTCAACTAAAAAAGATACATTTTCAACCAAAAAGGCAATAGTGATGAATTTTTAACTAAAATGATGAATATTCAATCAAGAAAATAAATATTTAATTTTTAATAAACAAAGATTAATTTTAATGCAAAAAGATGCGTTTTCAACAAAAAAGTGAGTTTGAAACTAAACAGTTCAACTTTCTATCAAACTATTTTGAGCCAAAAATGAAATAGTGAAATTTTTAATGGAAAAAATTAAAAAAAAAAAATTTAATCTTCTATCAAAGAAATGAATCTATTAATGAAAAACAGTTGAATTTTACAAACAAAAAAATATTATTCAAAAACAAAAAACGAAATTTCAACCAAGAAAAATTAAATTTTCTGCCAAAGAAATAAATCTTTTCAACAAAATGAACTTTTAACAAAATATTTTTTTTATTTTATTTGAAAAGCAGTTAAAAATATGAATATTTAAACACGTAGACTACTTTTCCATAAAAAAGACAAGTTTTTAATAAAATACATTAATTTTTTTAACAGTTGAATATTCAACTAAAAATGATTAATTTTCAAAAAAAAATGAAGCAAATCAATTTTCAGTCAGAAAACTTAATTTTCCACACAAAAAAGTCAATCAAAAAGATGAAATTTCAAACAAAATGAACTTTTAACAAAATATTTTTTTTATTTTATTTGAAAAGCAGTTAAAAATATGAATATTTAAACACGTAGACTACTTTTCCATAAAAAAGACAAGTTTTTAATAAAATACATTAATTTTTTTAACAGTTGAATATTCAACTAAAAATGATTAATTTTCAAAAAAAAATGAAGCAAATCAATTTTCAGTCAGAAAACTTAATTTTCCACACAAAAAAGTCAATCAAAAAGATGAAATTTCAAACAAGAATATTAATTTCCTCAATTAAAATTTAAATTTTCAGTTTAAAAAAAATTAATTTTGAAGTAAAATTATGAATTTTCAATTCGAATAGTTGAATTTTGAAATAAAAAGAATAATTTTCTACCAAAAAATACGATTTTTCCACAAAATGCGTGAATTATTAACCAAATAGATGAATTTTCAACTAACAAGATCAATTTTTAATCATAGAATGGAACAGTTGAATTTTTATGAAAAAAATTAATTGTCTACGAATAAATACAAACAAAATTGCAAGCAGAAAGATGAATTTTCAAACAAGAAGATTAACTTTCCACCACAAAAAGACGATTTATCAACAAAATACATGAATTTTCAAGTATAAAGGATAAATTTTTAATAAACTGATTAATTTTTTAACTAAAAGAGATCAATTTTTAACCAAAAATAGTATAGTTCAATTTTCAGTTAAAAAATTAATTAAAAAACATTAACATTTTTAGTTAAAAAACTAATTTTCAATCAAAAAAATTTTAACTAAAAAGACGAATTTTCAAACAAGAATATCAATTTTCAACAAAAAAAAGTTTTTAAGAAAATGCATAAGTTCTTAAAAAATATTGAAATTTTACACTAAAAAATATCAGCTGTCAACCAAAACAAAACAGATAAATTTTTAGAAAGAAAACTTAATTTTCAAAAAAAGAACTTTCTACGAAAAAGATGAATTTCTAACTACGAACGGTAAATTTCTAACCAAATAATTGAATTTTGAACTAAAAAAGATTAATGTTAAACCAAATATAGTATATTAAAATTTTAAATTGTAAAAATTCATTTTCTACTAAAATTAGAAATTTTTACTGAAAATATGAATTTTTAAGTAAAATAATAGTTAAATTTTTAGTTAAAAAGTATTAAATTTTTACAAAAAAATACAAAAAACTCTTCAAAAACTAAATTTTCTTTAAAATATAGTTTGTGTTGTTGTTGAAAAGTAATTTCTTTGGGGAGAATTTTAAAGTGTTTTTTTTAATGGTTTATCTTTTTAACTAAAAACTTAACCAAACTTATTTGTCGAAAACTCGCCTTTTTGGCTTTAAAGTTAAACAATTCAATTGCGCTTTTTTGGTCCAAATTCTATTTACAATTTTTCATCAATCAATTTCTAAATTGAATATTGAATATTTAAATTTTTCTTTGAAAAATAAGTTTTTTTGTTAAATATTTATTTTCTTGGTTGAAGATTAATCATTTTTGTTGAAAACTTACTTATTTTTGTGTCTGATTTGTTAGAATTTTTTTTTTCATTGAAAATTCATTTGTTTGCTTTAAAAGTTAAATACTTTTTTAAATTCGACTATTTCTATTACAAAAATTGAATTACTTAGTTTCTAATAAACTTTTTTGTTGAAATCTCGACATTTTGGCTACAAAATTCAAGATATTTGTTGAAAATGTTGCTATTGTGTCAAAAATTCATTTTTGTTTTGTTGAAAATCAATTATTTTAAACAAAAGAATTCAAAGCTTATACTTTTCGTTAAAAATGTCCCCTTTTATTTCAAAATTCAACTATATCGAGGTAAATTAATAATTTTTGATTGAGGATTGAAAATATAACTACTTGGTTGAGAGTTGCTCTATTAAAGTTCATTTTTAATATTTTCAAAATATTAGGTTAGAAAACTGGCCTTGATTGTTCTATTATCCAGAAAAAAGGAAACCTAATCAATATTAATAACAAAGAATAACAAAAATAACAAAGAAAGCTCAAATGTATCTTAAATTGAATGAATTGCGCAAAATTGCCGTCAGCTGACTACGTCAGCTGCTCCAATATATGTATTAACATTTTTCTCAGTTAAATACAAAAATGTAGTTCAATTTAATAAATCCAAACAAGCACCTATTTTTAACACATGAAAGAAAGTTCTAGAAACACACAACATTCGATTTGCAACAGTAAATTATCAGTAAATCTATACCGAAGATTTTTGACATAACCTAAAATCAAGGTTATGTATCCATATATACATACCACCCACGAACACAACGAAAATGGCTTTCCTTGCTTTTGATGTGGCAACAGCTTCGTTAATACTTCCTTCGAACCACTTCATCTTTGAAAACTCGCTTCTACACAATTTTTGATCAGAATTACAAAAAAATGATTCAATATGGCGTAACGTCTGCGAACGTAAAATCACAAAAAATTTCAATGTCCAGTACTACCGTGCGTTCAATTTTTGTATTTCAATGCGAGGTTGACGTTGACGTTTCTGAACGAGGCATACAGTCAGGTGGAGGGGCAATTTTTAAGTGAGCTATTTAAAAAAAAACACTTGATGTTTTTTCAAAATAGAGGATTTAAGCTCTTCAATATACAAAGTGTGATATAACGATCAGAAAATATGCAATAAATATTACATAGTCAATACATTTTTCAGTTAATAAATTCCTTGTAAATTCTTTATTTTTTTTCTCTTATGACTCACGCGTCGTCCCCAGCTCTTCTATCGCATTCGCACTAACTGAGTTAGAAGAAGCGTGTTGCGAACCAACCAATGAAAACTCGGAATTTCAGTACCGTCTTCTACGAGCAAGCACCCTTCTTCAGATATGAATCATAAATTGTAGAGCAATAATGAATATATTAGGTTCTAAAATCTATTTAATTTCTTTTTATTATCTGTCATTATGAAGAAACTTTATAAACACTCTGTTTTTTAATTCAGCACCATTTTGAAGCAAAAAGTATATTTAAAATTTAATGTATAAAAAAAGTAGATAAACTTAATTCCGTGAAATTATTATTTTTCAGTGACTGATTTTATTTAGGTATTTTATTTATTAATTCATTTTTGCAACTCCAATTTGATTTTTTTCTTCTTTGAAAACGGAACAACGAAATGCGAACCGAGTATGTGTGTGAATGTGTAGCTTAGTAGTAGTAAATAATAATGGAGTCGGAAACGTGAGAGATCTTTAGTTCGTGCTTTTTGTGCTGATATACCAGTGAGAACGCCCTCAAAATGGCTCTCCGTTTTAACAAAGGTAAGCTTTTAATTTTGTATTATTATCGGAAAAAATTGTAATTTATTCAGGTGATAACATCTCAAGCGGCATATTATTTGGCTTATCCCATTTCCCATTCGATTTGCGATGTCTTGCCGAGTACTGTACAAAGACCTCCAGCTGATGAGATAAAAGTGTCACGAAAGTCGACCGATGCCGTGTGGCGGCGCTGCGTACTCAGTGACCACAGGGGTGGGATTCCGATGCGTCACTACTAGCAAAGATATTAGGTCCTAGATACGGCATGGGTCAGTGGTGGGGACGACCGATATATATATATATATATATATATATATCTAACTACATTTCCTTTCATATCGAGGTGCTGCCCTCTTCAACTTTTCGACGTTTCTATGGCAAC
>JAAAKG020080774.1:0-16814 GCA_010014905.2 Druon quercuslanigerum | reverse complement strand
ATCAGAATCTAATAATAATTAATTAATGAGTAAAGAGCATAAAAAATGATTAAATAATTAATTTCAATATAATGTGTGTACTTATAATTTTGAAAATTTGATTCAGGTACAAATTTTCGAACATCGCAAACATTAGAAAAAATAATTGTAATGGAGATATTAAAAAAAAACAAATTGTATGATAGAAATAATAGCCAATATTTAATAATATAACCTTAATGAAAATAATTAATTTATGTGACTTAATGAAAAACAATTTATATTCATTTTTATGAAAACAAAATGAACAAGTCAATAGTTAGTTAATCAGTTCATAATATAAAATGCAGTAATAAATTATTTTCATTGAAAAATAAAAATAATTTGTATCCTATATTTTGCTGAAAAATTTAAGTATTAATAATCTTTTAAAATAATTCCATAAAGACTTGAAACATATTGACATATAATTTTGAAGATGGAATTTAGATAATAATTTCAAAACATCGAAGAGATTTTTAAAACTATGAAACTGGAAAAGAGAAAATTATAAATATGAATAAACTTTTATTATTATGCAAATCATATCCCATATGAAATATCATAACCTGAAAGAAAATAATAAATAATTTTCTTATTTGAGCAATATTAATTTTTAATCTATATATAATTTAAGATTTTAAAAAATTAATCAGCTTATAATAATTAAGCAATCATTCAAATAATTTTTATTTTACATATATTTTTTTCTTAATCTGCACTTTCCCTTCTGTTACTCAAATTTAGTACTCAACTAAAAACTAATTAATCAGTTTACAAGATAAAAAACATCGAAGAATTATTTTCAATAAAAAATAGAAAAGATTCTTATTTTATACTTTGCTTGAAACTCAAAAACTGCATTTATAAAAATTTTAATTTATTGTTTCAGTACGTTTTAAACTAATTCAAGGAAAAATTGCAATATATGTACAAATAATTTTGAAAAATGAATTCTGGTAGTCACGCATTTTACGTGTATCAAAGGAGTTATATTCAATCTAAAAAAATACATAAATTGTACTTTATAATATAGCTATGTTTCGGTGGTGCATGGAGAAATGATAAAAAAAACAATAATAAATTACTCGAACAATTAATACTCTGCAGTCACAATCTCAAACGCAATGCGTGTCATCATGGTCTATTGTAGAAATGGAAAGAAAATTTGGTTTGTATACACAAAGGGCCCTCTGATTACCGATACTTAAAATACATAAATTCTAGTTTATAATCTAACGCTGAGGTGGCGCCACGAACTTAGAGAATATAAGGACCCTATAAGGAAAGACGCGCCAATGTTCCCCCACCCCGACTCCTTCGCCATGACAGTTATCTCGGAAAAACATAATATCCGGGCGCGCACGATTCAAACGACGCGAAATACGAAGCGGTATTGGAATACGTTGAAAAATGATTACGATAAGTGAAAATTCACTGCTATTGAGTATTTTATGTATGTTTTAATATAGTTACTTTTATTAAATTATTTTTAAGAACGTAGAGCTTTATTTGTCATTGTGAATATTTGTTATTTCATTGATGTATACTATATTGTAAAATAAATGTACAAAAGTTTGCAAAATATCATAATATATACTTATAATGTAATAATTATTCATTTATTATATACAATGTTTCAGAGAAATCTAATATTAGTCAAAAATGTTACAAAGTAAATTGATGTAAAAATTTATATAATACACGTGACTAAAAATGACGCCGGAAACAGATTGATTATAACAATCCATTAAATGCGTAAAAATCACATGTAAAAAAATTCATGAATACATGAAGTAAGATATAATATGTGACATATAAATAATATACCTTTTAAAAAACGAAAAGTCATAATAATAGAACTAATATAAAAATTGATCTAAATATTTCATAAAATAATTTAAATACCGCTATGTATCATGACAATGCTTATATAGTAATATTTAATTTTAGCGTTTCAGCTCTGGTTTTATCCAATCTTAAAACAGCTGACCACAGCAAATTGTTGACATCTGTATACTATATCGTGTATACTCAAAACGTAGGTTACTATGTTCACACTGTAGAGCGGAAGTGAAAACTGCTTGTCGGCATCCAATAAGTAATAAAGGTGTTCGCACAAGAAAATCCGTTGCAGTGCGCTGAAGACGTCTCACTGACATACCGTCCGTGCACGAGCACATCGAGCCAACCAATCGCATACAACCTGTCGTGCTGCTTTTGCCTGAGCACTGACGCACACAAGTACGCCGCTATCTACACCATCTCGCAACAACCTTGGGCAAATACCGCCGCGGACCGCAGCAGCACGTCAGGTTGAACGCGATTGGTAGGCTTTATGGGTTCGTGCACGGACGGCACGTCCGTGAGACGTATCCAGCGCTCGGCAACGGATTTTCTTGTGCGAGCACCTTAAGCAGCCTCGGTGGCGCGTTCTTCCTTATAGGATCCTTAAGAGAATAGACCACAGTAATAGAAGTAGAAACAATATAGTCCATTCCTGCTATATTACGTCATCAAAACCATATAGTCAATTCCTACTATACAGCATTACTACCAAGATGGCGGTTACCACTTTTAATTTGATGGCTACAGTCCCAATACAATAGGGTATCAAATTCTAAGCTTTATTTACCTTAATATATATTAAAAACTGAAAAAATAGTTAAAACTAACTCGTTAGTCTAAAAATGCATTTCTCGGCTGAATTGACACAATTCTGGCTGGGGCAGATCCAATTATTGGCACTCAGTCATATAAAGAGAAAATGATAATGAAATCAGATTAAACAAAACTTTAATAGTATCACTAAAAAGTGAATAGTGAATAGAAACATTTTTTATGAATTATTTTTCATTTATAAACAAATTACCTGGTTTTAATTAATTAATTATCAGCATCACTCTGGTTCAGATTCCTTGTTGGTCATTATCGGTTTCTTTTGACGGCCTTAGCAGAATTAGTAGAATCGGTATTGTTCATAAATTGATCTACTTTGTTGTTAGTTTCTGTGGCTTTAATTTCATAACCTCTTTTGGTTTTTAACTTTTTCCATTTCTATCTTTTTGGGCTTTTTCTGAAATTTTATTTCGCCGTTTTCTATCTTTCTTTTTCATTTACTTAGCTTTAGCTAAGTCTTAGCTAGCTAACTTAGTCTTAGCTCAAAATTGCAACTGAACTGAGTTGATTAGTTCCTAATATCTATAGCGCGGCGCTAGTTGTCCATGCACAGAAAGCAATAGGACTATATCATTTTTAAAAAAATTTTATTTAAAAAACTGTTATGTTAACGCAACAAATTATTTAAATGAAAACAATGTTACTCATTTAACATTTCAAACCAGTTTTCCCATTATTTTCTATCAATACTGAAGAGAAAAATTAATCATGAGGTCGTACAATATCCTGGCAAAGCGGAACATATCTTCAATTTGAACCTGTCCGGATCAAAAGGGGATACGCGTGGATTCAGCCTGAGAATTATTGTCCAGAAAGTCAATTTTTAAAATCGTTAAAATGTTAATTTCAAAGACTGGTAATTGTAGAGAATTTTAAGGCACGTCTTTTTTCCTGTAGCAAATATTTGTAGGTTTTACAGTTTTTGAAGTAATTGATAAAAACTAGATTTTTCGAGAAAAAAAAATTTCAATCTTTTTTTTACTTCAAATCTCACTAACTCAGCCAATTTCCAGAATTTGTCAATATAATTATTACTAAATTATATATTTCAAGTCCTTTGAAACTAGCTGAGAAAGAAAAACGTAAATATTTAAAAAAAAGTGGTTAATTTTTTTGTGAGGCTTTGCAAAATCATGAGTTTCAACCTTCAAGCACTTCGTTTATCGAGCAAATTTCAAGAAACGAAAAACTTTTAGTGGCAAAGTTGTTTATAGAGGTTCAAAGCAGTTTTCTGTAAATTTTCAGATCAATCGCTTTAATGGTTAAAAAATTATGAATGCCTTAAATTACAAACGGAAATCTAGACGCTGCTGCCGTATGCACGAGCCTCCTTGGTTAGGACCGTGTTGCAGCGAACGTGAAGGTCAAGTCAGATACCAAAACAAAAATAATAACCGTTTGTAGTTTTCTTCTAAAATATAATATAAATAAAGCAAAGAAGCAGAATCTCCAAATGAATCGAGGTAGAAAAAGAGATAGGCATGAAGATTTTTGGCTTAAAAATAGAAAAAAATGTTCCAGAAATCTGCTACGATTAATAACTGTTATTAAAAAAATTTTAATAATCTATTATCATAAATGTAATAGTTTAGGACTATTTCTTTCTTGATTTCCTAAATACATATTATTGAATAATTTATAGGTAGCCTAAAGTTATTATTTTAATGTTTTGATGAAGTTGAGTGCATCATTTGCTATTATTTTAGGAAAAAGAATACATTACAAAGTCTAAAACGATTTTTTTAGAAAAAAGTTAAATTTACAATCAAGGAAGATTTTCAGAATTAAATTCAAGAACAAAAATTGTCAACCAAATAGTTGAGTTATGTACCAAAACAGATTACTTTTTCACCAAACAGTTGTATTTTCAATTAAAAAATATAAATATCTCTACCAAAATAAATTATTTTTCAAACCAGAAGTATAAATTTTTAACCAAAATGCTCATTTTTAACTAAAAACTATGAATTTTAATCACAAAATGGTGTATCAAATTTTTTATTAAAAAAATTAATTTTTACAGAAGCGGATTTTCAACAGAATAGTTAAACTTTCAACAAATAAAATTACTTTTAAACAAAGCAGTTTCAACGAAATAGTTGAATTTATAACCAGAAAAGACGAATTTTGAACAAAACACATGAATTTTTAACCAAAGAGTTCAATCTGCGAACAAAAAAATGGATTTTTTAGAAAACAGTTTTATTTAAAATCAAAGAATATTTCCAGAGTTATATTTTCAAAAAAAATTTAACAAAAAATTATAATTATCTATAAAAACAGAAAACTTTTTCATTATTCAGTTTTCATTCAGTATTATAATTCGAAAATGGAGTATTAAATTTGTAATTAAAAAATATAATTTTCAAAAAAAGGGATTTTCAACAAAATAATTAAATTTCCAAACAAATAGGTGAATTTTAAAACAGAAAATACGAATTTTGAACAAAACCCGTGGAATTTTCAACCAAATAGTTTCCCCAAACAGTTGTATTTAACTAAAATTCCAAATTATCAACCAAAAGTTGCATATTAATTTACTTAAAAAAATGAATTTTCAATAAAATTCTAGAATCATAAACCAATAAGTTGAAATTTCGACCAAAAAAGATAAACTTTTAAACAAAAAGATTAATTTACCACCAAAAAGACGAATTAAAAAAAAATCAAGTATTCTCCACCAAACAGTTGAATTTTTAAGAAACACAGAAATTTCTTTTTAATTTTTGAGGAAGTATTTTATCTTTAAAACCTAGTTTTTAACTTTTTAATCGAAAAGATGAATTTTAAGACAAAAATATTAATTTTCTACCAAAAAGATGAATTTAAAAGGAAAAGAATTCTCAACTAAAAAGTTGAATTTTTAAGACAGAAATAAATTTTTTTAATACTTCAGCAAGTATTTTTACTTTAATACCTAGTTGTAAAATTTTGAACCAACAAGTTGAATTCTCAACAAAAAAATATGAATTTTTAAACAAAAGGATTAATTTTCTACTGAAAAAAACGAATTTCAAACAAAATTCCAGAATTTTCAACGGAAAAATTGAATTTCAACTAAAAAAGAATTTTTAACAATAAGAAATAATAAAAAAAACGAATTTTTAACATAATTCAACAATTGTCTACAAGAAGTTGAAGTTTTAACTAAAAAAATTAATTTATTTCAAAAAAGAAGATTTTTTATAAATTTCGAGAGTTTTCCACAAATAAAAAGAAAGAAATTTTCAAATAAAATATTAATTTATTACCAAAGAAGACGAATTTTCAATAAAATTCATGAATATTCACCACAACATATGAATTTTAAACTAAAAACATAAGTTTTTTAACAAGAAGATTCATTTTCTACAAAAAACTTTTACATCTGTAAATGTACTATAAACGTTAGCATATTTACTTTTATAAAAAAAATGTCTTTAAATTCTAAAAGGTTTTTTTTCTTTACACGTAAAGTTACTTTGATGCAGTTTATGCAAAATCTCTTATAAAGATCCCATTCCTGACGAATGAATCCCCTCAATTTTTTTAATTTGCAGGTTTTGCCTGACTGGACTCATCCCGTTTGAAACAGTTCCCAGAACATTCCCCAAAAAGGGAGAGTATTCTCAATAAATAAATTAGAAATCATAAAGATGCGTGCTCTTAAATATTGAAAATTATCATTTTTTAAATTCTTTAAAAAAGTTAAAGTTAAACATAACATTCTCGAAAGCCTTCCTGCCTTTTAAATATGTGAACTACGAAATGATTTGTCGGAGATCTTAATTATTGTGTCATACAGTTTACATTGCTAGCAGAACAGGAAAGCGAAGATTCGACTGCTAACAAACTTTCGTTGATTAAACGCTATTCTTGCCAAGGCTTCAAATCATGATAATTTGGTAACTGTTTCCTAACTTTTCAATAAGGAAGTGATATTGCATCAAATTAATAAACATTCAGTGCGACAAGTATTTAGTTAACAAAACCAACTTTGAATATTGAGATTAAATTCTTCTGATCCATCTTTGCTGGGAAGAAATACAGTCGAAGCTATCAATAAGATCGCTACGAATAAGACCACTTCGTCGCATCCTTGCTCGAGCTCATCGAGACGCTTCCCCCACTCTCACGCTGACCTCGAAATCCCGGTCAGCCGCTACCAATAGTGCCGCCGAAGAAATCGTAATTTTTATGATTTTGAGCCGAGTTTTTTTGTATTATACAAATAAATCAAATATTAATTGTGATATTTTCATATTTTATCATGTTTTTCGACGTTATAAAATGTCATTCTTGTGTATAATATGCGCAATGTCAACAATGCGCCGCCACTGTAATGTTTACGTTTTGATCGTCTGCGTGTGTAGTGAAAAGTGGATTTTGAGAGAAAAATAAGTTCTCTTTTTCCATGATCTTCAATTGTTGTGATTTATCTGAAGCTGTATAAAGATTTAAATTTAGTGAGTATGCGTCTGTTACTGTATAGTATTAACATGGCACGCGGAAATTTGAAATTGCCGTGTAAAAAAAATTTGTTTCAAACGATATATTATACACAACAATGATATTTTATGATATGAAAATATCACAATTAATATTTTATTTATAACTCTCCCAAAAACAATAAAAATTTTGATTTCTTAGGCGACACTATTGGTAGCGGCTGACCGGAATTTCGAAGTCACTGTGACAGTGGGGGAAGCATCTCGATGATCTTGAGCAAGGATGAAGGGAAGTGGTCTTATTCGTAACGGTCTTATTGATAGCTTCGACTGTAATTGAAAAAACATTATTCAATCATAAATGGGCAATCTTCTGCTTATTGGTTTTCCATACTTTAAAATTAAGTCACTTACAAATTTTTATGGAAGATTAATTCAAAATAAATAATAAATAATTTATATTTTGAGATTATATACCAGAGATCCATGTGACTATTAACGTATGTATTAAAAGCGGCGTCTAAATACTTGGAAAAATGTAAATATTGTAATGAAATTTTCGGAAATGGTTCAAAGGAACAAGAAATCTTTTATATCATCAAAGTTGATAACAACCGTTCGAACCTACGCTGTTAAAAAATGATGTTGGAAACTTCCACTACATGTATTGGAAGTTTATTTTCGAACCGAAATAGAACGTTATAATAGATAATGTTATAGTTTCCAAATGCTGGAATTGGTAAATTTTTTTTTAAAGTGTAAATTATTCCTCAAAATACTTTGTCAAATTCGCAGAATTTACGGAATTTATATAACTCTTAGAATTCACGAATTTTGAGGAATTAGTTGAATTCACGGAATTCGAAGAATTGGCGGTATGAACGAAATACAAGGAATTAATGAGATTCAAAGAATTCATGACATTAAAAAGATGCATGAAATTTAAGGAATTTACGGAATTCGTGGAATGTACTGAATTCACCGAATTAACGAAATTCATAGAATTAATGGAATTTACGGAATTCAACAGATTTAATAAATTCATGGAATTCACGGAATTTAAGAAATTAAGGGAACTCACTCAAGTTGCGTCATTCAAGAAAATCAGGGAATTCACGATTTTTAAAAATTTACGGAATCCAAAGAATTAACCGGAATCAAGAAATTTTTTTAAATTCCAGGAATTGAGGAAATCCAAAAAATTCACGAAACTCAAAGAATTCTTGATATTCAAAGAATTCATGAAATTCATAGACTTCGTGGGATTTGAGCAATTCACAGAATTGAACGAATGCGTGACATTCAAGGACATCCTGGACTTCATGGAATTCACGAAATTCAAGGAATTTATGAAATTCAATGAGCAAATTCCTTAAATTCCATGAATTCTGCAAATTCCATCAATTTAATGCATTGCTTCATTTCCCTGATTTATGCGAATTGCGTAAATTGCATGAATTCCGTGAATTCCGGGCATTTCATGAATTCTGTTAATTCCGTAAATTTCGTGATCACACTCAATTCCGCGAATTCCTTGAATTCGTAAAGGCCATAAACTCACTTAATGCTGCGAATTCAGGAAATCTATTGAATTTCGTAATTTCAGTAATTTCATCAATTCTGCGAATTCCATTAATTCTTTGAATTCCACGAATCCCGTAAATTGGAAGAATTCCGCGTATTTCGGGCGTTATATGAATTTCGTGAATTCCATAAATTCCGTGATTATAGTCAATTCCGCGATTTTCACGAATCCCGTGAATTTCCTAAATTAAGCGTATTCTGCGAATTTCGTAAACTTAATCAATTTCGTGAATTCTATAAATATGATGAATTCCGTGAATTTCGCAAATCACACAAATTCCGTTATTTGAGTGATTTCCTTAAATTTCGTGATTTCAGGGAATTCATTGAATTTCATAAATTTCGTTAATTCCTTCAATT
Organism: Druon quercuslanigerum; assembly: GCA_010014905.2. Lineage (NCBI taxonomy): Eukaryota > Metazoa > Arthropoda > Insecta > Hymenoptera > Cynipidae > Druon > Druon quercuslanigerum. The sequence continues at coordinate 7,746 of JAAAKG020080774.1, read as the reverse complement.
CTAAGAAATCTGTGATTTTCATTAATTCCTTGAATTCCTTAGATTCCATGAATTCCCTATATTTCACCAATTCCGTGAATTTCATCAATTTCGTGACTTCCTTGAATTCCAAGAATTCTGTAAATTCTGCGACTTCTGTGAATTTCATGAGTTCAGCAAATTCCATAGATTTCGTGAATTGCTTCATTTCCATGAATTCCGTGAATGTCATGGATTTCGTGAATTTTATGAATTTCCTGAATTCCTTCTTTTCCAGGAATTCCGTGATATCCGAGATTTCCGTGCATTTCATGAATTTCGAGAATTTCATGAAATTTCATGAATTTTTGAAAAACTAAAGTTGAAGTTAATTTCATTATTGTGGTTAAAAAACGCAACTATTTGGTCGAAAATTAAACTTTTTTGGTTGAGAAGTCAAACTGTTTTGTGAAAAATTCAACTTTTTTATTTGAATGCAATTATTTTTGCTATAAAATTAAAATCCTTTTTCATGGAAATATCAAATATCACGTCTTTCGTTGAGAATTCATCATTTTTCGTTGAAAATTGAACTATTGAGTTTGAAGTGAAATTATTTTGTTAAAAATACATTTTTTTGGTTAATGATTCACCATTTTAGTTAATAAACCTTTTCTCTTTGTTCAAAATTTAACTATTTTGTGGAAAATTATTTTTTCTAGTAGAAAATTAAATGTTTGAACTTAAAATTTAACCGTTTCATGTTTGGTTCGAAAATTATTGTTCTTTAGTTAAAAATTAAAATGTTTCGTATTTTTATAGAAAAGTACTTTCAGTAGTTGAAACTTCATTTTATTGGTTAAAAATTAACTGTCTGTGGTAGAAAATTTAACTATTATGTTAAAAATTAGTTTCTTTTTGGTTGAAATTTTATTTCACTGACTGAAAATTTAAGTATTTGATATTTGTTAGAAAATTTATCTATTTAGTTGAAAATTCATGTATTAGTGCAAATGTTAAATTCTTTTAGTTAAAAATTAATTTTTTTAACTGAATGTGTACCAAAAATTAAAAAAATTCATTTTTTATGTATTATTATTAATTTTTAGCCATTTCTATCGTCCGTTTCGTGCAAATAATTAGTAATGTACAATTTGAATATTTTCTATGACTCTTTAGGCCAATTTTTTTTTTAATAAATGTACCTTATTTAAAAAATTATTTCTCCTTAAAAAATGTGAAAAAGAAACTTATTCTTTGCTTGAAATGTAATAGTTGATCATTGTTTTGAATAGTTCATTTTTAAGAAATCGTTATGCAATTAATTAAACAATTTACTATTGCTTATTTTAAAAATTTCTGAAAATTGAATCACAGATATCCAATTTTTTTAAAATTAGTATCCTATGCTACTTTTTGTTTATTAATTACATCATTTTGATACATTTTTTCTAATTTTTAACAAATGTCTATTTATTTTCGATAACTTTAAAAAGATGAAATAAAATAAAACACATACATTTACTTTAAAATTATAAACAAAACAATAATAAATATACTTTTATAATTTAAACTTTATTATGTCTTTTATAATTTATGTAATAGGCGGCAAAAACTATGTAAGCCATCCATACTCAATTTAAATGAACTTGAAAAAAACAATAATTAATTGTATAAACAATAACGTAATGAATTCAGCAGAATTTACTACTACTCAAAATCATTTAATATTACTTTCAATTCAGAAATTTCGATTAAAACAATATTGCTAAAAAAATAACTGTTTAAACAAATTATATTCATTTAAACAATTAAAAATGGTTAATAAATTTTTTCTATACACTATATAGCCAGAAAAATGATTGCATGTATTCTATTTTGTTGCATAAATGTTGCATAATATTAATTACATAATTACATAATTACAACATTTTTAAAAAAAGTTACATTTATTTGAACAATCAAAATTGTTTAAAAAGTCATGCAAATTACAATAATACGTATTTACAATAATACGTAAAAATGTATTTTTTTATTATTTTTGGGTCATATTAAGGGCGCTACAGGCCATATAGTAATTTTGAAACCATCATGAAAATTAAAAAAAGAGAATTTTGAAAATTCTGAAAAAAATTTGAAACTTTTGAAAAAAAAATCTTCTCTTTTATTGATAATGCAAACAAAATTTCAGAACCTCGCTTCTACGAAAAAGAACAGTTAGCTTCATTTCTGACATCCATATAAACTATATCATATAATTTTATTATGAGTAATATAAAACAGACCCAACTTCTAGAAAACTAAAAAAAAAATACAGATCCATTCCCAGAATAAAAAATAAAGACAACAACTATCCGGCTCTGCTATAATTTTTACAATATTTTCAACATTTTAAAAAAATTCCAGTTGAAACTCAGAAAATATGTAGCTTTTTAAATCTTAAAAATTTTCTGCTTTTTTCAAAATTTTATACAGTTTATGTTTTCTAAATCACTTCTGTTTATTTAATCATAATATTTCTATTTATTTAATTATAATATTTTTGTACAGATATATACTAATCTGAACCGTCAACAGTAACTCTTTCTAAAAAATGCTTATTAAGTAATATACTATAACTAAAAACGTAATTTGACGTAAACCTCCGATGTAAATAACTCCTTGTAAGAAAAAACTATTATATTAGATTAAGAAATAAAAATTTTATTACTACATACTTTTATAAATAATTACATGGTCTTCTTTATACTAAAACCATCTCTTTCATAGCCAAAAGCAAAAAACACAAAAAAAAATCTTTCACATTTAGGAGATCGAAGAAAGAAACCACATCAACATTTAATAAATGACTAACTTTCATATTGCTTAGTGCAATCTATAATTTTTACCATAAAAATCGATTTCCCAAATAATATAAATACCCGTCACATCCTTGCTTTTGAATAAATGTACTATTTTAATCGAAAAATATTTAAAAAATTAGAAATCCTTCAGTCAGTTTTGAGATATTAATAGTGAAAATAAGTTCTGCAAATCTCATAAATTTATATGCAACTATCTTCAAGTTGTCGCGTCCACAAATATCTACACACAAATCAGTACACACAAACCAACACAGAGTCACACATATTTTGACATTTCTTATCATTACACAGCTTTCCCAAAAGAAATAAAATAAATAGTTAGAAAAAAAAACTTAGCTAAGACATTTTTGGACCCCCACCCCCGTAAAAGTCTAATGTTATTAATGGACTCTCTCTCTAATTAACAAACACAAAAATCGATCTTTTTTTAAATAGGAAAATTTTTTTACCTAGAGGAATGTTTTGCTTTAATTTTAATAATACAGATGTTTTGACTCAATGACTTTAGAGAATATGAGGCCTGTTAAAGTGTGCATTCAAGTCCTGTATGGTGTAGTGGTTTCCAACTCTTTTAAGTTCCTGTCGAGGTCGTATAAAAGGTCCTCTTACTCCAGCCGCTTGTGCATCAGCAACACATTTTTCAATACATTTTGTAATAACACGACGATTAAATTTCACATCGATTCTCATTGCAGCAAGTCTATCAGTGCAGCAAGTTTCCGCAAGCTGAAAACAGAGGAAGAATATTATTTTTTATTCTGATCCAAATTGCCTGTATAAATAACCACAGTTACTGATTTTTTAAATATTGATTGCATGCTCGTAATTATTAAAAAATATATCAGCCTACATTGAAAAAGGACACATAATGTTTTGGAAATCGATTATAAATAATTTGTTTTCTCTACCTGAGTGTTCTTGAGAACAGCAGCTTGTTTAAAACATGCGTTGGATTGGAAAATTCTGTTATCATAAATTGTATGGATTTCGGTATATTTGTCCTTAGGCCAACAACTCAATAATACTGCGTCAGGATTTAATCCATTTTGCTCTGCATCGACAAGTGTAGCCTAGTGAGAAAAAAGAAGAATATGATTACAGAAGCACTTATATTTAAATTTAATAAACATTTAGGGAAATAAAATTATTTTGCGAACTGACCACTACAGTAGAAAATAATTTAGAGAAGACACTTTGCATTTGTTCGAAAACACATTGGCGACGTAGCCTTTCCACTTCCTGGAGTATCTCATTTGTCAAGACAGTCTGAAAAGATAACAAGTCGTGATAAAATGGGACAGAGATATTCTGTTTTAAATACTACTATTTAATATTTCACATATTCAGTATAAACACAAACATATATGTTAATTAATTATTCAATTTGTTAATTTATAAAAATGGTTGAGTGACTTACTTCGAAAATACAGAAACCCAATAGGAAGAATATGGCAGACTTCATTATCAAATAATTCGCTTAGTATCTACTTCCTAGCAAAGATAAACGAAAAGTACTCCATTTCAATCTCTAAAGTCGCCTTTTTATTCTAGATACTTATCACAGGCGCAATGATTATTTAGTTGGTGTTTGCGCAATTCATAAGAGACGAGTTGAGAAAGAATGATCAAATCATCATGATTTCAAGCCTAGGAAAACGTAACCTTAGACCAAGAAAAATCTATTTCCTGGAATGTTTTTTTGGAACTCTGAAAAAATGCGGATACACTTCGTTATTTTGAATAGTTGGGAAAGAATTACGAAGTACTTAAGATTTTCCTTAGCAAATGTTAAGCTAAATATAAAAATACCTTTTCCTCGATTCTTTTTTTAAACTCAAAACATATGCGGAAATACGGAGAAAAAGTTGTTTTTCAATTTAAGAAATTTTAGTGTCTTAAATGACTTTAATAAATTAAAGGTCGAGTCTAAACTGACGAAATTAGAATAGAGGGTTAAGGTTATGCTTACTCTTAAATAAAAATTAAATATATAGATAATAATGTTAAATTTTGGGTGTACTTGAAGAAGAAAACGTTTGGCCTATACTAAAAATGTTTCGGATTCTACAACCAGGGCGACCACTATTTGTTCACATAAATTATTAATTCTGAAAGTCGATAAATCCTAGCAAACCTTTTTGCAAGAAATTGACTGATTTAAACCATATAATAATTAGCATAAGGAAATTTTTTGTGTCTGATAAAGAAAAATCTATTATTAAACAAATTTTTTAATATAAGGTTGTAAATATTTTTCAAGCAATAATTATTAATTATTAATCTCGAATTGGCAAGTGTCTGAAATTAAATAAAAATTTCGGACAACTTAATTAGCAAAAGGAGTTGAGTTGTAAAATTTCTACCTATAGTCGCTAAAAATTAAGCAATTTCAATTTGATTTAGAGAATCATGAAACTAGCATGATTTGACATTAAAATTTCAAAAATGTGACAACGTCAAAATTTAAACGCTTCAAATTCAATTGCAAAATAAAACCTATGAAAGGAAAAAATAAAAAATTTAGCGTTTTTCATGAAAATTCAGAACTCTGAAATTGTAACTAGTTAAAATTACTGAAATTGTCCATTTCTTGATGTATCAATTTCAAATAGTTTAATTTTATTATTTTTCATTTCAAACTCAATTAAAATTTTTTTAATTTTTAATCTTTATTTAGAGTTATTATTAATTCTAGAAATTTTCAAATATAAAATATTTTTCAAGTTGAAATAACTTATTTGTTTAACTCTTCAACTAAAAATCGGACAATTTTAAGATCTTACATGGAAAATAAAAAACTAAGATAAGGAATACAAAAAGATATTGCTATGGTATATCATTTTTTGGAGTTGCACAATATCATGCTTTTGAATTCCAAAATGTTTTATATTCAAAATTATTAAATTCAAAATTCACTATCAAGGTTTTTATTACGAAATTTCGAAACGTTCAATAGCAAAATGGTTTTAAACTTGTAAATATCTAAATTAAATACAATATTGTGAAGTTTAAAATTTGAAACCTTCAAAAATTAATTTCAGAAAAACTTTAGTTTTAAGGCCTCAAAGATTAAACTGTCTTTAAAATGCAGACAAATCTTTTAACTTTAGGGTAGACTTAACCAAAATTTTTATTGATATATTAATTAAAATTTTTATTTTAAACTCAAACAGTAATTCAATGGAAGACTATTAATTTTTATTGTTTAAATGAATATAACCGTAAGGTGTACCTTTCTTGGATAGAAATAAAAATTTATTCTTTTTAGTTAAAAGTTCAAAGGTTTCGTTAAAATATCGTCTTTTTACGTTAATAATACAAGTAAAATATTGGCAGAAAATTTACTTCTTGTTCGAAACTTATATTCTAATGTTCAAAAGTCAAAATAAAATCTTTTTCGGATGAAAATACAAATTTTAAAATTTTGTATTTTTAATTTAAAAGTTTATCTGTTTTACTGTGAATTTTATCTTTCTTGGATAAACGTGTTACTGATTGCTTGAAAGTTACTCTTCTCTCTGTTTGAGGCTTCAATTTTTATTTGAAAGTTTTGGTTGAGACACTTAGTTAAGAATTTTTTGTGTGTATTTTACTAGAAAATTTATTTCTTTGTTTAAAGTTTTAACTATTTTGCTACAAATTAATTTTTCTGCTGAAAATTCAATTTTTTTACGAGAAAATTATATAAGAATATTATGTATGAAAAATAAAATAACGTTTTGTAAAAATTTGGTGAGTAAATTTCGGTAAACATGTAATGTACATTCAAAATAAAAATTATATTAAAACTATATACGAGCGAAGTTTATATGTGAATAAATATGTTATGTAATATACTTAAATTATCAGATATGAAAAAAACTTATTATACAAGGTGGGCTTTGATTATATATTTTACACAATGAGCGTATTTGCTATTATGAGATAGATACATAAGAAGTTGTTTGTATTCAATTCACTAATATTTTCTTGCGATTTATATTTTGGGGACAAATATAGAATACATGTTTTATATTATTATTAATGAACTGTAAACGAATTTTTTTAAGCACTTGACTAGAGTTTAATGCAGTCGCCCTTGCTAAAAATTTCTGTTACAGTTACAAGGGGTCAGTTCTGAATTAATCATATAATATTAGACTTTTCAATTAAAAATAACTAACATTCAACGAAACACAGTTGTATTTTCTTATGGAAAAGCTTTACTTGTAAAATAAAAAGACTAATTTTCAATTTTCCAATCACTTAAAACAATTGTTGTTCATGTTTATATTTCCGATGCATGATCTTACATTCTGCATTAACCCCTCCTTTCCTAGGTAACAAATGATAAAAAAATCCTATTAAAATCCTCCCCCTGGGGTGTGATGTAATTTTTGAACGACCGCATATTTGTTTACAAGATTCCATTGTTGAAGTTTATCTGTTCCATTGTTTTTTTGCTACAGGCTTGCTGGTTACAATACTTTATTGTCCTTGCGGAATTTTTCATTCCTTCTTCTTTCAATCGCGATTTTGGACTTGCTCTTTACTTTTTCGCTTGGGGACCCTTTTCAGAGTTGAAGATATGTGCATATATGTATGTATAAAAGGATCAGCCACGGGCGCAGTCTTGCCTAAAAACCAGTTTAGTACAGCCTTGTCCAAATATGGTTAGCCCGATATTGCGTGCAACATGGTATTCCATATTAGGTCTTATTCCCTGATGTACTCATTTCTGCAAATATACTTATTATAGGTCATGATCCGGTCGAGTCATGTACTCAACTCGACTTAATGCCGTAACCATCAAGGAAATCACGACAATTCGCATGTTCATATACTCACAGGCCTGAGTCCAGTGACAAACATACACATACATACATACATACATACATACATACATACATACATACATACATACATACATACATACATACATACA
>JAAAKG020080763.1:0-16814 GCA_010014905.2 Druon quercuslanigerum | reverse complement strand
AGACAGAAACCGTATCGCACGACTGACTATGAAAGACTAGACCTAATTTTCAGGTCAAATTTAGTAACAAATGCAGAGCTCGTAAATTCAGTCTGCTACAGTTATCTATTGGTAGGAAAATAAAGTTAATTTCTCTGATATTATGTACCATTACTTAATGGGGTTTGCTCTCCACTAATTGACCTTGAGGCGGGGTAGCTTCTTATTGTTAGTTGTTCTTATTTCTACCTCAGGAAGCAACCGGCATGGTAATCCAAGCCTAATTCTGTGCATTAACGAAAAATGAACCCTTAGGTACAAATCCTGAGTTTATAAGACAATTAGAGCAATAAAAGTTATATAGATTAGGACAACCATTAGCTTTCAGTGCAAAGTGATTTTCAAGTAAAATGTTGAGTGAACAAATGGCAATTTTAAGGCTTTTTATTTTAAATTTCGAATAATCTCCAGATTTCGAAGACACACAACCTAAGGGCCCCCTAAAGTCTTTGGGCCCCTAGGCCATTGCCTGTGTTGGCCTTATGGTTAATGGGGCACTGACTGTAGAGATGGGTATATAAAATATTTATAGATTTTTTAGTTGAAAGCAGCTAGAAAGGGCTTCGTTGAATGCGTGAAACGTTTTTTTATTATTATTACTGTGGGGTAGTGGGTATAGTTTAAACTTTTTCGAGGGTCAATAGTATGATTCTTTTTCTCTTGGAGATTTTTCAAAAGTGTATGCTTACTTTTAGTTTAAGTGCATATTCTATTTTTAAGATGGTTTATAAAAGATAGGGGCCGTTTTTTTAAAATTAATTTTTACAGCTTTTGAGAGCCTACTATTCTGGCACGGTGGATTTTTGAATTCTTTTAATTTTTGTAGTGGAGGTGATGGCGGTCAGCGCCTCCACCCAGAAGTCGGAATTATGAAAACCATGAAGTAACCTCGGAATAAACTGCAACTTCTACTGACGAGAGGCATGCGTCCAGTAAAGGTTAAGATAAAGTTTCAGTCAAGAATCATGGATTTGTATATCCCAAATTGTTTTCGGTTAAAACAAAAGTGGGCATTAGAAGATTAATTATCGTAGCATGATCTGCCCTAGTTGACAGCTAAGCGAATGAGTATTCTAAAGCAGTATTCTAATTTCCTGTATGCAAGGAACAATGGGAGAAGCCTAGATCTCTTTTAACTAAATTTTTCGTTACTGCAATTTTATTTTAATAAGGATGAGCAGAAAAGAAATGTTAAATTCTGCCTTAATATGTACTTTTCCTATGCCAATTAGTAATAATATTACCATTCCGTCCCCTAATCACTTGTTTGCCATAAAAACTAATTCTATTATGCTGCTCTATTTCATGTGTAAATTGAAGTTTTGAATGAAAACTTTCAAAAGCATCAATGATCATCTGCAACTTTGCCAGAGGAACACTTAATAAGGTATTGTCGACATACCGAAAATATAACGGCAAAACACAACCTAATTTCTTGATCGCAAAAATCTCCAAACCTTCCATAACTATTTCTGCTAAAGTCGGAGAAATTACTGAGCCTGTGGGAGTACGAAACTTTTGTCTATAAACAGATCCATTAAATTTAAAATAAGTTGAGTTTAGGATAGAAACAAACTCTTCTATAAAATCTTTTTGACATAATCGAGTACTGTTTTTTAAGTAATCATTTTTTTTAAACAAAAGTCAGGCTTGTTTCTAAGAAATTCTTTTGTCATTGTGAAACCTTCAGAAACGTTACGATCCAAATTACCAATATGCAAACATTTTTTATCAACAAAGCTCTTTGGCAAGCGTAACACCTTATTTCAGAAATCCTGCTGATCCAAAAAAGGAATTTTGTATATATTTGATTCAACATCTTTTGCTATTTGAATCATTGTTTTGGACTTATTTTTTATCACATGGATACTGAAAATTTGAACTTATCTCAGAATATATGTAACTAAATCAGGAATTTGAATATTTGTGAAATTCAGAAGCCAAGGATCCATATCACCTTATGCAAAGATCCTATGTAAATTTAAGATTTACTGTTCAACCTTAGTTTGCTGGCGAATTAAAATAGATTGACCTACTGTCCCTCATTCAATTCTCTGGTAACAAAGAGAGTTACTAGTTAAACTTTCGACCTACAAATATATTTCCGGCCAAAAAGTCTAATTTATAATTTTGATTTTAAATCATATGCGGACGGTTCTGTTTAACCTTTCAAGGTAGTTTTAGACGATTTGTTCAGCCCGAGTGAGTAGGTGAGTGCATGTATGAAATAGGTGGAAGAACTCTTCAGAATAAATCTTAAGTCTTGTAGTGAAGTCAAAACGTAAGCTTTGCTTGACTATAGTATGCTGAATACCCTTAACTTCAAGAATATTTTAGAACTGGATCGCTAGTCAAGTAACTTTTCCTTTTTTATTCTGCTTATGATAAATAAACGTAAATTAAATTGTTATCCATTTTTTATTTTTCTTTCAATATTTGACATCAAAAACTTCGAAATTTAAAGTAAGTAGATAACGAGACGATGTGACACGAGCAAAACAAAAGATTCACCGAGAGGGGCATAGGAAAAATCGTTTTGGGAGCCAAGTGAAGTCAAACGAGGTAACCGCTTTTCTCGGCTTGAATGCAACACTATTCTCTGAGGATGTCATTCTCTTCGAACGGCGAATATACGTTATCTGCAATAAAAGCTCCAAGACACTTATAAATTATTGGAAGCCAGGCTATCGAAAGAATTTCACGAATTAAAAAAATACGCCCTATAAACAAATAATTCCAAACAAAATTCTATATATAATTTTGGGGAATAATTTGTTGAATTAACGTTTAATCATATCTCGTTTAGTTCTAAAAACAATGTCCGTTTTGTTCAAATGTTACTTTTTACGAATGAAGAGAAAGCTACGCGTCCTTTACAAGAATCATTTTTTTGTATCTTGTGTCGGTTTTCCAAAAATGTTATGTTTTCAAGTTTCTAGTCTATTTTCTATCATGAAACCAAAAAGTATTCGTTCTAGCAAAAATTGATTAAAAAAGAGATCAAAACGTAGGGATTAAGGATATCCGGAATACTCAGTTTTCGCATAAAACTAATAACTTTTCATCAAGATGAGAACTAACCGGTTATAATGATGATAATGAAAAACGTAAAATGATAAAAATATCTGCGAAGGACAATCTTGATGCCTATGATGATAACGATTGCTTTTGTGTGTGTTTATTCTCAGCAAGCTATTAAATATTTATTAGTTGATCTGTTAACAAAATCATTCATTGAAGCATTAATTAGGCTTTTTCTACTTGCAGAAAATGATGAACAATGGTATCTTATTATGTTATCGCTTCTACTTAATTTAACATTTACTTTTCTTTTTAGTTTTAGATGATTTATTATTCTAATTTCACTAAGATTATAATAATGCTGATAACAAATTTAAAACGATATCCATATCTGCGAAGGACAATATGGCTACTTATACAAGGCTACTTATGTACATATTTGTACTCTGATGATGTAATGGAATATTCCTTTAAAGTACTTGTTACCCAAATTATTTACTGAAGCATTAATCAGTTTTTTCCCTACTTTGCGAAAATGCGGGTGATCTATACTTTTGTTTTCACTTTGGCGGTCATCGTTAATTCTATTGGTAAATATAATAATAATAATAATATATATTTATATTTAAATATATATAATTCCTAATATATTTTATATATTACATAAATGAATGCGGCTATTTCCCAGAACAGTGAAGCGAACCTAAAGTCCCCTTTCCAGCTACGAGTCATATCATAGCCTTCATGCTGTAGCTTTCAATGCAAAACAAGCGATTCTAGGATCCCACCAGTGATCTCATTTTCGTACCACCTGAGACTCTTTTTGCTCAATCCATAAACCATCCCTGAAATAATACTTTTGCTTTCACAGTCTGTGTTGTCAAAAATTATGCCGTTTCACATTTACATGGCCATACATTACCCATATAAGAATCAAAATTAATTTTGAGGTTGAAGCATTAACAAGATTTCTAATGTGATAAATTAAGCGACTGAAAGTAAAAATGGAGCATAAAAAGTTTGGCAGTAAAAATGGAACATAAATTTGTCGGCATAAAAAAGGAACAAACAAATAATTGAAAACTTTAATTTTACCATATAATAATTATTTATGCTGAAAAAATTATTTATAAATTCATCTTTGTCAATAATCTCACGTGAGGCTGCTCTCTTAATTTAAATAAGTGAAACCTTACTGAGAGTCAGTGACGCACTTGTATCTATTAGCAGATCAGTTGAATTAGTTAAATCATTCGAGTATAGACTACTATTTTCAACTTTTTTGAGTCACTTTCCGGGCACAATACAAGAGGGTTAAGTGATTTAAAATTAAGATATTGGGTAGAAATTATTCGCTGAAAATTCCAATTCCAAAACAAAAGTTTAAAACAGGGACTTGTTTTTTCCATTCAAATTCCTATTTTCTTTTCAATTCCTCAAAGTTCGGGAGGCACGGGTAAATATATTGATACACCAAAAATCAAGAATCTGTGTCCTCGTTTCCCCATTTTCGTTTTTTACACTTAAATTTAAACTAAATAAATAAAAGTCAATAATAAAATTGAACTATGAAAAGAACTTTATAATGTAAAAATTATTAATTTAAAATTTAACCTCTGGGAAACAAAACATATTTTTATGGAAAAACCAGATTTTATCGACTTCTTCCAGACTTATTATTCGGCAATGCACAATAACGACCATTTGGAATCAGACGAATTCGCTGATCAGAATACTTCAGGCCATTTTGCAGAAATATATAGATAAAATCGAAAAAAATGAGTCGTTAAATATTAAAATTATAAGAATGACAGGGTCTGTAACGTCATTATTGTACATTGCCAAATAAATAGTCTAGAAGAAGTCGATGAAATAAGGTTGTCCCTTACCAATCCTAAAATTCAATTATTTTTTTCAACAGAAATATTTGTATGAAACTTCAATCATCTTCGGTTAAGGGAAAACATTTTGAAACACCGTTTAAAAACAATAAAAAAAGCATCAAAACCAAGAAAAACGGTACAAATTATTCTAACAACTTTACATTTTTGTCAAAAAAACCATTCCTAATCATGTTATTAAATATTATTATTTAGTAACCAAAACTACTAAAATTGAAAGCGAAACTAAGGCGTTATATCGCTGCTCTGACCGCTGCGACAGAGTGGTGTAAGTAAGGAGTGACGCACGAAAGAGTGGTTAGGTTCAATATACTAAATGAGTAAAATAGCTTATGAAGTATTAACAGATAATTTTATTATGGAATTTTAAATAACACTGTACTGTATATGGGGAAACTGTCCCAAAAATAATGAGAGAGACTTATGACGCGATCGAAGCTATTGTCTCGAAATTTGTCGCGTTGCATAGGGTGGTCGAGTGATGACCATTCAGCGTGAGTCGTAGCGATTTCAAGGAAATAAATAAGGACTCTTGTGCGAGCGGAAAGCGAGGGTTTTTAACTAGTTAAATCAAAAATAATCAATATAGAGTCAAGAATTTCCGCGGCTGGCATTAAATTTAATTATATCGTGGATTCGCTGATCTGAGATTATGGATTCTTCTTCTAAGAAAAATATATTTTAATTCCAAATTAAAAATATACGGATGAGAGTTATTATATTCAAAAATTATTTTCAGTAAATTTAGTTCGATCAGCAAAAAGATCCTTCCTGCAATAAAGCATTGAATTCAGGTCAATTATTTCTGCTTGCAGAAAGTAGTTCATGGACCGGAGGAAATCCTAATAGCGAATATAATCGTCGCCCTTCTTCTTCTACTGGCAAACAACATGCGCGTGACTGGAGTTCCCCAGAGGAGGCTCCTGTTCGTTACAGGTCCCGGTCTCCTGCTAGTACCCATATTTCTTTTAAAATACTTGGATATTCAATTGGAGAACTTGGATATATTCGGCTTATTCCCCTTACAAATCTTCACATTCAATTCGAATTTCGAAGATACATTTTTCCTGTCGAAAAATTAATCAAAGTACGAGGAAACCGCAATTCCTATACGGCTGTACCAAACGAAGAACATATTGTGATATCTGCACCTAATGGTGACATTTTCGCAATATTAGATCATGGCGGGTTTCTTCGTGGTATATATAGAACACAAAGATATTATCCGAGGATAAAAATAAATATGATAAGCGGCGCATTTGCTATATTGACCGAGGAGGAAATTAGCCTTTGTCCAGTAGGGAGAGATCACCCAATCTTCCCTAAAAGTTTTATAAGAGCTTTTGGAAATTCCGATTCGCTACAGTCCAAATGGAATTCTAATAGCGATCGTAATACTGGATCTTCTTCTTCTGCCAGACATTTGCCTGACCGGACTTCTCCTCAGAGGCCTTCTCTTCGTGTCAGGTCCGAGTCAACTCCGGGCTGGCCTCCTTCTCATGATGTACTTGGATGTGCATTAGAAAGACTAGGATATCTTCGTCTTATTTCTGGCGTGAATCAAAACCAGCAATATGAATTTAGGAGATACGTTTTTCCTGACGTTAATGCAGTTCGACTACGACTAGATAAGATGATCTATATGTTTGAGCCAAACCAAGAATATATGGTATTATCAACTGCCAATGGTGAAATTTTTGCAATACTGGATTATACTGGGACTCTTCGTGGAATTTATGCGACAGACAAACATCATACTAGAGTAAAAGTAAATATGATAAGCGGCGCAGTTATTAATTTGACACCAGATGAAATAAAGGAGTGTCCAGTAGGGACAAAATACCCAATGTTCCCAAAAAGATTTATTAAAGCTTATGCAAATCACGATTCACTACAGTCCGCATGGAGTCCTCATGGGAAAGGTAATCCTGGTCCTTCTTCTTCTGCCAGACAAGATTCACCTGACCGAATTTTTTCTCAGGAGCCTCCCCTCTCTGACAGACAGAGGTCTCCACCTGGCAGGCCTCCCTCTGGTAGAGTGCTTGGATGTGCAATTGAAAAACTTGGGTATATTCGGCTCATTCCTAAGACAAATCAAAACCGGCGATTTGAATTTCGAAGATACATTATTCCTGTCGACAAATCACTGCGATTACGAGTAGTAGGTAATTTATATGTACCAGTGCTAGCTCGAGAATATATTGTATTATCAACATCCAATGGTGAAGTTTTTGCAATACTAGAGTATACTGGGATTCTTCGTGGAATATATTTGTCTAAAAGAAAACATTCGAGAGTAAAAATAAAAATGATAAGTGGTGCAGTCGAAGACATGACCGAAATTGAAATGGACGAATGTCATGTAGGCGAAAAATATCCAATCTTCCCACGTTGGTTTTATGAAAACATTTCAAATGAAGATTCTCTACAGCATGTGTATCATTAATGCAAAAGAAAGAAGATAAACTATGACAGAATACTCTTTGTAATTCCTGATCATGTCATAATTACATTAGAAGGAATAAATGCCCATGTATTATGGTTATCAAGTCTCCTTGTCCGTTATCCTTTGCCAATCACCACTAGGTCATCTAAATTTGTTTTCATAGAATATTCAAAACCTAGAGATTAATATGATTTCGCGACGTTTTTAGAAATTTCCGAATTTTACAGTTGAATATTGTAACTTACCAGGACTTGCATAATACCTATGAAAAAAGTTTTTTTAATTTATGAAAAGATTGCAGGTTATTTATGGAAACTTTAGATAAATTACACAAAATTCAATTGAATTTTTTTATAGATTTTTGGGAATTTTCAGAAATATCCGGAAATTTCGCAACTTATACATGATAACTTTCCATAATTTACAGCAAAAGTTTAGCATCTGCTACCAAAATTTCCTTTTCATAGGCGTCGAAAAAGGCTGAAATAATGCATGTGTCATAAAAATTACTTTTTTTAAAGACTTGTTTTAGGAATTTTATGCAGTCTTGGGGACACAAGTAATTTTCTCACTGAATGGAACATAAATTTTAATGTAGGTGCCTTCCGCTAGCACCTCCACAACGAAACTTAAATATTTTCTTTGTGTCATAATTTTGATCTTTTCACGGGAACCGATGCCTATTTTGGGCTCTTATAGTTTAGTGAAAAAACCCGACTTTTGGGTAAAGGTGCTGCCCGCTACCACCTCCACTAGAAAAACTGTGAAAAATGAAAAAAAAAAACAGTGTCAGAATTTTTGGCTGTTTTGGGCTCATGAAAATTGCAAAAATTATTTTTCAAATCACAACCCTTGTCTCTTAAAATAGCCCATAAAATAACTTAAGCGATCAGCCCAGATGTAAGCATATTCGAATATTGCGCTATCTTCACAGTAACATTAAGCTACGCTTTATTACTATCCTGATTACATTTAAAGAACCCAGTCTCACCCTGCGTCCACTAAATCCTCCAAAACAATCTCAAGTTGAATGAAATACTCACCTTATGAAAGTCTTACCTCCGATAAATTAAAATGGTAAAAAATATTATAAATTAAATATAATCAACACACAATGCTTTTCAAGTCTTTTAGATATATTCACGTATTTAAGATATATTTCACAACGTCCCGGAACTACTCCTATCAAATTTAATGTATCTAGTCTCAGATATCTTCAACTAAAACGCCAAAAAGATTTAATTAAAAAGCATCACCCTGCAATATACTGATCCTGTTAAATTTAACGACCCAAGTCTCACCTTCTATCGATTAAAACGGTAAAAAGTCCGGCGTTTTAAGTTGAATACAACTGAGATGGGATTCGTTAAATTTTATAGGGCTATCTTCTACGGGTTGCGGAATATTACTAAAGAAATAGATATATCAACTAGAGTGTTGCAATACTGTATGCGGTTATTCTTTTAATTTTCAATTTTTTCGCTTTTTTTAGTTGAATACAGCTCACACTTGGTTCGTGAAATGTGATACACGGAAAGAAATTTCGGACAGGCGCTGTCTTGAGAAGCCGCGCTTTTGCGCCTAATAAGGGAACGTTACATGACCTCTCAGAGACAACTGTTTTATCGTTGTTTGGAGACAGCAGCAATGACACTCTAAGGCGATGCTGCAACGCTTTTTGCATAACGTGCTCCAGAGCTATATGTGTGCTAGCCTTTGTGAGATAACATTAATGTTATTTATGCTTGACTAATGGCAGTAATGCTAATCGCTGAGGTTATCAAATCAAAATTCAAGAAATAGTTTTACAAAGATGTACTGTCCAATTTCATGCAGGCCGGCTAAGTTTTCTTCTTAAGTGCAACAGCGCTCCTTCTACTCTAAACAAGGAGTCTCCGTCAAGTTAGGTGAACTGCTGTCCCAAAATGGGCGCGCTCTTCACCCGAACGAAGCATGCCGCTGCACTAGGCTTATGGTGGCTCTGTGTGCAATGTATGCCATAACAGGAAAGTTTAACAGGAAATAGCTTATAAAAAATGCATGAGAGCTTTTCATAATGACTCTGAGAAGCTATTCGACTTAAGTGATGGCTAGAGACATTACTCAACAATAGACATCAAAGCAGTACCGGCGCGACATTTCCCGATTTCTACAGGATCCCAGCCACCGGTATCGGGTTTGGATCGGGTCCGATTTTCGATACTCCTTCGGCAGATGTCCTCTTCTAACTTGACTCATCCACTGCTTGATTAAACCGGTTATAGTTAGAATGAAAATACTGAAATTTATTTTCCCCATAGTAGAAGATTTGTACTATGGCTTAGTACAGCCGTCGGCAAACTTTTTGCTGGCTTTTCAGGCATGGGCTCGTCCGGGCATAATTTTTCCTACTACTTTTCGGTCTATCCATGGATGGTAAGGGATTTTGTAAACTTTTAATTTTTCAACTAGCGATTTAAAACTAGCATAATCAGCATGTACACTGACTTAGTAGTAAATAATTTCAAACGTCGAACTTAAAAGGAGCAAATATGAATTAGATATTTGAAAGTGAACAACTTCCAGCTAAATTCTTTTAAATGGAATGCATTTGATTGATTCTTTAAAATTTTAGAGCGCAGATTTTCGGCAAAATAGTTGAAGTAAGCAAAAATAATGTTTACAAGTAGACGATGGTGCTGGAAGACAGTTTAATTTTCAACCAAGGAAGATGAACTTTCTAGCACAAATAATAAATTTTGCATCCAAAACACCAACTATGCACGATAAATTCTTAATAAAGACTTAAAAAAATTTTCAACAGAATAGATAAAGCCCTCAACCAATCAATTAAAATTTTAACCAAGTTGTACAGCTTTTAATGCTGTACTTAAATAAAATGATAAACTTTGAAATGCAATAATTAAATTTTTAATTATAAGCTAAATTTCCAACCAAGAGGAACTTTAAATTTGAAACCAGGAGTTAAATTTTAAACCAAGACACTTCATTTTACAACGAAAAGACAAATCTTTAACAAAAGATATGAATGATCAAAAACATAGTTAAATTCGGAACGAATGTTTATTCGAAAATTAAAAAGTTCAATATGTTGTTAGAAACGTTACTGCTTAACCAAGAACATAATTCATGAATAGAATAATTTCAATTTTCAAACAGAAAAATAAATTTTTAATTAATTATGTAGTTAGATTTCAAACTAACACAGATAAATTTTTAAATAAAAACCTGTAGTTAACTTTTCATTTGGAAAAATTAATTATCGAAAAATAAAACGTGTGTTTAAGAACTCATTTAAATTTTCTCTCAAAGAATCAATTTGCTAACCACAGTAGTTGAAACATCAACTGAAGAGACTAATATTTGGCTACAACGATGATACTTTAACGCGAATACTTAAATATTCAGTTGTAAAAGAAATGTCTGCCTAAAATAAACGGGTCTTTCACACAATATTTACATTTTTTATGAAAATCAATATTATTTATAAGAAATATTTTCGAGAGAATAATTAATTTATTATTTTTTCTGCTTATAAGCGCCTATAATGTTAATTTGTTTACCTAGTTTCATATAATGTGAAGGAATAGTAAAGAATTAAAATTTTTATTCAGACAATTCATTGTGAATATAGTTTAAAAAGTATTAAAAGAAATAACAACTTATTTCTGCCTGCCAATATCTGCAATATACATTTGTTTATACAATTTGTTTATTCAATAAACAATTAGCGAATAATAAAGAAATATTGATTTATAGCAAAATTGCGTCTGAAAATGTCATTGTCAATAACATTTCAGCAAGTTTATATGAAAACACAATTTATTGTTGTTTGAAAACGCCCAAAATGTGCATTTCTTAATGCATAATTTGTTCAAAAAGCTTGAAAATTCCTAAAATGTGCATTTATTTATATAATTTGTTCAAAAGATGAACAAATAGCAATGCAGGACAACATTGTTTCAGAAAACATAATTGTAAATATAATTGCAATAAAATTAGATCAAAAGTTGATTTCGGTTTGCTTCGAACTCATAAAATGCGAATTTATTCATATATTTTGCTTATCAATAAACAAATCTCAGCGAATAGTATAATTTTCTCAGAATATAATCTTGAATTTTGATGGACGCGTATAATGCAAACAATGAAAGCAATCAACTTAAGAGCAGAAATATACTTTAACAACAAATATTCTTGATGTGTATTATTTTTTATTAAAATCTGCCAATAACAATTACATTTCAAAGATATTGTATTCTTGAATTTTATAAAAAAAAATCTAAAATTATTGCATTATTGCATCATTTTGAACCTCGTTTTGATTTTACCCCACTGTGAACCGATAGCCGCTATGTCAGTGATACATCTGGCGAAGGAGTATCAAAAACCCGAAACGATCCCGAACCAATATCGCGAATATTCCCGAGCCAAAGTCGAGCCGAGAGGAAACTGAGCACGCGTATCATAAACACGATCCCGAACAGGAAAAAATGACGCGATCCCGACCCGATCACGAGACTGCATCGTATCGAGTGGCACAACTAAGTGCCGCGGAATGATCGCGTTATTTGAATGAACAGCACGCGAATTCTAGATCAATCTAAAAATCTGGAATGTTTACGGGTAGTTTGGGGAACCTTAAGTTGTTTTCTTTGAGGACACGACATGGAACCCAATCATTAGGTATATAAACTCGTAAAAACAAACTAAAATGAAGGAAATGTATCTTATACTCTTCATTCACTGATGGCTTGCACTTACATGGAATCAACTGCAGGTACCAGAAAATCGTAAAATATAACTTGCCAGAGAATATTCATTTTGTACATCTTACGCACGAATTGGTTATTCTGAGCTTTGCGTTCGATTTTTAAAAGATTCCTGCTTGACTCTCAAAAAACTGTCGCAAGAGTCTAACTGAGTATTCGAATATTTAGCATATTAGATTGTAGAGTTCAATATGACGAACGGCAATGTTCATTAATCGAAATTTAGTTTAAGTCCAGAAACGAAAACGTTAAAACTACTCTACTTAAAAGCAGAAGGAAAGGAATTTTGTATAATTTATATTATCAATCGTCGATCCTGATGACTACATAATGGTTGATATTTGGCAGGACTACAGAAATCCAAAAAAGGATTTCGTCACAATCTTCAAGCTATCTGACAAGTGGTAGTTTAGTATTCGATAAAAAAGAAGGTCACGACCTGTATCTTCCACTAGAACTTCAGTAAATGAAGTTTAATAATCTTACAATTAGAGATAATCACTGCACGATTAGATAACTCAGAAGATTCTGGAAATAATAAAAACAGGGATTATGGAAATCAATATGCGAATCCAACAAGTACGGTTGAAGGCGAATTTAATTTTAAAAGAACCATCAACCTGGTTCCAGACTTTGACGGAACTAACTGCAAAAATTTTATTCAGCAAATGGAAAATGCAAAAGCTAGAACGAAAACGAATGAAAGACAAATTTTAAGGGGCTAAAAATTAAAACGACGATCAGCCGTCTCAATAAGAATAGATGGTGTTGCCAACTACGAGGATTTGTCTAATAGACTAAAAATTCTATTCGAAGAAAGAGATACCTACACTTCTCCTAATCGACAACCAGAAACCTGTCAAATGTAAGAAACTGAAGGATTATACAGCTTTATTAATAGGTTTGTTAAAATACAATTGAAAATTCGACACCATTTGGATGGATTATGAATATCTTCTGTTGAATTAAATGTTCGACAAGGATTGAAAAGTCAATTGGGAGTTCATGCTTTTTTACAAAACGCAGGAGAAGAATATGAAATTAGAATAAGACCTCAACATCCAAAATCTCTAAATCTCGCAACAAATCTTCAATTAGCAGGCCTTAAGAAAACCGAACGAACGATTTTCTAATTTAAATTTATCTCTCGCTCAGTCACGCGGAAGACAAAACACCTATTCGATTCTTGGTCAAGGTCTGGCAAAATGTTTACATGGATTTTAAGTTAAAAATGCAATTGTTTGGTTCAAAATTTAATTATGTAGTTTTAATTTAAAAATTTTGAAATTTGTATTTTTTGATAAAAAACAGCATTTAAGTATTTTGAGCATCAAAGTTATTTTAAAATTGATAATTTTTATATATTTGAGTTTACATGATTTGAAATCAGATAAGTTATTTGACACGTGTGTTATTTCGTTAAATGAAACATTGAGATTATTTTTAACGCGACTAATGTCAGTTCAAATAAGTTAAACGTATAAACACTGAGACTATACTTTTTCCATTATGTAGCAATAACTTGTAAATACGATATCTCGATAGCGTTGCGCAGCCTCTTTATACATTTCGCAATATTATAGACTTTTATTGTTCCAACAAGGCTAAAATTGTTGCACAACTGCCTTCTACTAATTCGTATTTACTTTTTCACTAATTTCTCAATTTCGTTCTTTCAGTCAAATTTTCTATCATCCAATCTGGTTTCTATTAATAGAAAATACAGGAAAGGTAGAAAATGATCAAAATAGCTACTGTTTTCCTAAAAATCAAAAATCGTATTATTTCCAAAAAAGTTTGCGAGAAGCGAAAAAGGTTCTTAATATAAGCTTTTCTAAACCGACAGCTGTGCAAAAAATTCCTTTGCAATTGGTTGACATTTTTCACTAAGAAATTTTTGAAATAAAAATAAAGCACGCATAATTTGCAACGTGATCTAAAGAGATCTTCTTTTAAAAACGTTTAATCGACCTAGCCTAAGAAGACGTTAAAAATTTCTGTTATTCTCTGATAATCAAACAGATATCTTAAAATTTGACTTTTAACACCTGTCAAAATAATGCGTGTATTTCTGAATGAAGGTCCCTTTTTTCGATCCCTATAGTAGCTGCTTAAGGGAAAAGCACTAGACAGGCTATCGAAAGTTCTATGGTTCGAATCCCAGCAGAGCGAAAGAAAACGATATTTTTTCAGAAAAAATTTATTTAAAAAAATGATAAATTTATCGATCCATCTAGCCTGGAAAGATGTGAAAAATTTATATTATTATCTAATTACAATACAGATTCCTTAAATAAATAATAGGCTGAAATTTAAATTTTCGCATGGTAGGATGCGATTAATTTTTGTTTTTGTTTCAGATGATTTATTTTAATAATTTCATTAGGATTACTATAATGCTGATTAAAAGTTTAAAATGATATGCATATCTGCGAAGGACAATGTTTTTACTAATGGCGTCGTTATCTCAAATATATGTGAGATAACGGCTACTTATGTATATATTTGTACTCTGATGATGTAATGGCATATTCCTTAGAACCACTTGTTAACCAAATTATTCACTGAAGCATTAATCAGTTTATTCCTTACTTTGCGAAAATGAGGGTGGTCTATACTTTTGTTGTCACTTTCGCGGTCATCGTTAATTCTATTGGTAAATATAATAATATACATATAATTCTTCATATATTTTATGCATTAAATAAATGAATACGGCTATTTACGAGACAAGTGAAGCAAACCTAAAGTCCTCGTTTCAGCTTTTATTCATGTAATAGATACGTATATCTTTACACTGTATCATTTCTTTCCTGTCCTATTTTTGAATAAGATAACTTCATGCAGTAGCTTTCAATTCAAAACAAACTATTCTCAAATCCCACCAGTAATCTCATTTTAGTTCCACTTGGGAATGGTTTTTCTAAATTGTTTGGAATACCTAAAACCATCCCTAAAATAATACTTTATTTTTACAGTCTATGACGTAGAAAATTATGTCGTTTCCCCTATAAATGGTTATTCTATGACAGAAAAAACTAAAGCTAAATTTTTCCGCATGTAAAATTTTTCTCTGTTAAAGTTTATATGCTATGTAGCGTAAGTTTACCCATAATGGAATAAACGCTGTCATCTGCGTAGTCCTTATCGGCAATGCGTAAAAACGGGAAATAAAAAATTTGAAAGTAAATATGGAACATAAATTTTTCGAAGTCAAAAGGGAGCAAAAGAATCTATCGAGTGAAAACGGAACAACATTTATTAAGAGTAAAAATACAACATACTAATTCTCCGAGTGAAAACGGAACAAACGAGCGCACGACTGATAAAAGCGGATACATGAACGAATTTTAGAATGTAAAAAATATTTTAAAAATAAATTTTTATGTTTGACAGTGTTTTTAGAACTTGCATAAGAAAAAGTAGCACATAATTATTTATTTAGAAAAACTTCTAGCTCTACATTTATTACGTATCATAATATGGCAAGTACACAACATGTTTGTTCCAAAAAAATGGCATGCATATCTTGCATCCCGGCAATTTCAATTTATTCCGTTTGCCAAGAAAATTCGATTAAAATAAAAGCTTGCGAAAAGCCTAATTAATTTTGTAATTCTACACTCCCTCACTAAGGATGTTCTTTTAAACTCACAAAAATCGTCCTCAAAACTCCAAATTAGTTTCTTGAGACAAATGGCATTGTGTAAGGGATTCAAAAAGATACAATTCTCCGTATCTTTTCCATAAAAAGGCACAATTTAGGGATTAATAATTGTCGAAATAATGCCTAGTTGTCACTAACAGATAATATTATTTCCATAAAAATACTAACTTTTTATTGTATATATGTATATATATATATATATATATAGAATACAATTTTTTGGGGAAAAGGCACAACATGAAAGTCTTGGCAAACGTGTTGAATACTTGCCACCTATACAAAATAATTTTTTTGTGTAAGTCGATTTGAAAAGATTATATTTGGTCGGTTTTAGTTAAAGAAATGTGTACTACAAAAATAAATAAATAAAATGGAAAACACAGCACTTTACTTACATAACAACTCAAGGGAGATGATTGGGGGGCTCTTCATTCATGTACGTAATTTTTCGAATTTCGCCAGTTGGACAAATAGCAGCATTCCTTTTTTTAGTTGAAAATTCATCTTTTTGGTTGAAAATTTATCTGTTTAGTTAGAAACTGATATTTTTTAACTTCAAATTTAACTGCGTAGGTAAAAGTTGAAGTAGCTCTTAAAAATTTTTTTAACTGAATGAAGTTCAAGAAAAAAAAAATTTTCGACAATGAATGTAATAGTTGATATTTTAACCTAAATTGATTTTAAGTTAACTAGAAAACAGATAAATTTAACCAAAAACAACGAATTTTCAAGCAAAATACTTTAATTTTAAACTGCAAATTAGGCAATTATTTTACAGCTATAAATATTAATTAATATGAAAAAAAAAAATTTTTTTTTAAAGAACTCTTTAAATTTCGACAAAGGAAACTAATGTTTGACAAAAAGAATAAATTTTTTAAAAAGTTTTCAACACGCATTGGGAACGAAGTTCCTCGTTACTTCCTCGCATTGAATGACTCACGCACTCCATGTTTTCTCTTTATCTC
>JAAAKG020080752.1:3551-16814 GCA_010014905.2 Druon quercuslanigerum | reverse complement strand
CCAAAAAGGGTGTGGGAGGTGTGTTAAGGAATAAGAAGAGGGTGAATGAAAAATGTAAACCCTTAGGGGACACATTAAAAGCTTCCACTACTACTACACCCTACTATACACGCATTTGCGGCCAGTAAAAATATATGGGAAAATTCGAGAAACAAAAGAAATAAAAGAAAACGAGAAGAATAAAAAAAAATAATAATAAAAAGGGAGGATGGCCTTTAGTCCCGCGGTTATTGCCCAATGGTAGAAACCACTACTACCCTCTCTCTTTAACACAACAATTCTCTTGATGCTGCTCCCGAATTTAATCTACCTTCTCCAGTTTCTAGGACCACTAAATTTCCATAGATTCGAATAAATGTTTGATTCGATTCGGGGAAGGTTTCGTGTTTGAGGACATCTAATTGACACATTCCCAATTAAATTACATACTACATCTGGAACAGGCGTCGAAACATTTCTAAACAGATAGAGAACTATAAATAATTAAATGGTCCAATTGCTAACCAATTATTAAAATAAATATTTCAGGATGACTTTTAAAAACAAAACAAAATTCATAGACATTTCCCGGTTAACAAAAAATATTCCAAATCATACAGATTAAGAAATTCAAAATAACATACCTAATTGTTTTGTAATAGTACCGTAACAAATAATTCACAGTTTTACGATTTTAATTTGTTTTTTAATCTATACGTAACAATTCCATAGCGGTGCTATAACGTTTTTTATAGATTGTAACAATTCCGTAACAGTGTGACAAGGATATTTGACTGTTATGTAACAAATATGGAATTTAAATACGTAACAAATATGTAATAGTGATACATAACTACTACATTACGCACAAAAAATTAATCCTACAGAATTATATTATTTATCATAATTATTTATCATGATTATTCACATGAAAAATTATATGTATAAGTAAATATTCTTATTCGACATTATATTTTCTCTAAAAAATAGGTAATATTTGGAAAACTCAGTTTTCGTTGATTAGGATTTATGAATTTAAATTTTTATTATTACACTCTCAGTTTAAAAAAAAAATAAATTTGAAACGAGAAAAAGGGAATTTTCAACAAAGTAGATAAATTTTTAACCAAACTGATGAATCTTTGATAAAAAAAATAATTCTTAAGAAAAGGTGCAATAGTGGATATTTCCACACACAAAATTTCAATTTTTATTAAAAAAAACTGTTAAATTAAACCAGAAAAAAGAATTTTTCACAGACGAGTTGAACTTTCAACCGAGAAAGATTTTCCAATAAATAAAGAAAAAAAATTTCATCCAAAATGTTGATTTTTTACGTCATATAGACGAATTTTCTTAAACAAATTTTAATTTACAACCCAAATGTATGTATTTTCTACAATAGTTTATGTTATGTTAGGTAAATAACTTTTTAACGAAAATTTTTTTTTAATGAAATAGTTCAATTTTGAACCAAAATTAGTAAATGTATGTAAAAAAACGACGAAAAATTGAATAATTACATTTTTATCAAGGAAATTAATTTGGATTCAAATAGAAAAGGTAATTTTAAACCGAAGAAATTATATTTCAACCAAAAAGACAAATTTACTACCGTGAAAAAAAATTTTAAATAAAATACATGAATTCCTAATAAAATATTTTAGTTTTTAATAGAATTTTTAACCTTACAGTTGACTTTTAATCCAAAAAGATTATATTGCTACAAAAAACAGCTAGACTAAAAACGGAAAAGTTACATTTTTAGCTTAAAAAATAAATATACGATAAAAAACTAATTTTCTAGAAAAAATAATAATTTCTAACAATAAACATGAATTTTTGAACAAATATTTTTATTTTTAATAGTTTTGTCTATCTAAATCCACTTAGGATTTCGCATGGAATAGACGAAGAAACTTTTCAAAATTTCATTTCGCAGGCTAAAAAGAATATGTTATGGGTTTTAAAATATTTGCGCAATCATAAACATATATTTCTTGGTTTGTAAACAATTTTTTTTTCGCAATTTTGTCAAAAAAAACTTTAAAAGCATTAGAACTCTTTTAATTCTGAAGTATTTAAAATTAAAATTAAATACTTTTTATTATTAATTTCATCAAACATTTTAATCAGATTTTTTTCAAATTCAGGGACAAGTTTGTTCAGGAGCTTCTGAAAAAATGAAGAATTTGAGATTTGATGTAGCTCTTGAAATCATAATAACAAAAACTGATCATCAAAAATCGACTGCTGCCGAAAAACGTGTGAGTTCATGATTTTTTAAAAAATGATTTAGATCTTTATTATCGCAAAACATATATCTGAATTATTATAAACGCATTTCGAGAAAAATAGACGGCTGAAAAGTGAAAAATTAAATTTAAAAGATCGGTTCTTAAAAAAAATCAATTTGCCAATACTGCGGTTTTATTTTTAGAGACAATATTTAGTTAATTAGTATTTTGTAATTATTTAATACAATAACCAAATCTAATTGAATAAAAAGATTCAAATGTTTGTATGCTTGATCATAGTTTATCGAGATAAATATTCACTTCCAGTTCGAATTTGGATATACCCTTTGGCGACAATTGCCGGTAAAATTTTAGAGAATTATAAAACCAATCAAACGTATTTTCGAAAAAATTGCACATACATAGATATTCTTACGTGAATAAAGTTACACCCTTAGTTGATAATCAGATTGTAATTTAACGTTTTGATAACTCGGGTTTACTAAAAAAGTAACGGTAGCTATTATTTTGTTCCAAAGTAACTAAGAAAAAGTAACATTTCTATACTTTTACGATAATAATAACCACAGGTAGTTTTTACGTTATTTAAAGTCATCACTAATAAAAGGAGATCTTTCGTCTGACTGTGCGGGGAGTTTTTCACTGTCTGACTTTACTATTTGTACTACTGTAGCGACGTAATGTGGGAAAAAACTTGCCT
The DNA here is from genome assembly GCA_010014905.2 of Druon quercuslanigerum. NCBI lineage: Eukaryota > Metazoa > Arthropoda > Insecta > Hymenoptera > Cynipidae > Druon > Druon quercuslanigerum. Next base: position 13,877 of record JAAAKG020080752.1, on the reverse strand, counting down.
TTAAAATAATGCATTACTAGGAACTACTTACCAACTAATTTTGTGATTATTATAAACAAATTTTATAAAGAAAAGGAAAAAAATGAACAGGCTGAGCACATATTAAAAAAATGTTTTTATTTTCTATATTCTAATCCATTAAATCTATTCTGTTGTACTGATGAAGAAACTATACGACAGCATTTTTATAAAAAAATAGTTTTTCATATAGTTGAATTGATTGTGAAACGAGAAATTTAACTATGCTAATCATTATTAAAAATTATAATGAAATCTCGAGATAATTTGGTCTTTATTAGCATATCTACAATGAATAAATTCCATAAAAATCAAATTTTGTCAATTCAAATATATTTTAAATTATATTGACCCTCTTATTATTATTTTTTAATGTATGCCTCATTTTTTGCGAAGCATTCAGAAATATCAAATTATCTAAGGAAATAATGTACAAATTCGAAAAATTTTAAAAGATTTTTAAAAGTGATTTAATTTCTAAAAGTGACTTTAAAAGCAGTATGTACACCCAAATTAAATTGAAAATAAGGAATTTTAAACCAAGGAGTTGAATTTTCGTTCAGACAATATGAATTTTTTATAAAAAAGTAATAATTCATATTTCAACCGAGAACGATTTTAAATTTATATGAAATCCAGTCACATTTAAACAAAAATAGGAATTTTGATCAGAAAACATAATTTTTCGGTCAGATTGTTAAATTTTCAAACAGGAGGATTAATTTTCTACAAAAAAGCGAATTTAAAAAAAAATACATTCATTTTAAATTGAAATGTTAAATTTCCAATTTAGATACAGATCGTTTTAACTAAGATGTTTATTTTTAATATTAAATAGTCAATAAGGTTCTTAAATTGTTAAGAATTATTTTCATAAAGGATGTGCTTTTCTCAAAAACAATGCCTTTTTAACGAAACTGTTGCATTTTAAACAACATAATTACATTTTCAATATAAAAATTGAATTTTCTTTTAAAAATAATAATTTTGAAAAAAGCATATTAAGTTTCAAGCCAAAGAGACAAATTTTCAACAAATTACAACAATCTTCAAACAAATATTTAAATTATGAAACTATTTAAAAAAAATTTTATCTAAAAATAGAATAGTTAAATTTCCTTTTTAATAATTAACTACAAAACGCATTTTTAACCAAGTAGTTATATTTTTCAGCACAAATAAATCTTTAACAAAAAAAAGTTATTTTTGAAGAATTCAACAACTTTCAACCTGCGAGTTAAATTTTCAGTCTGAAAAGATGATTTTTCAATAAAAAATGTTAGCTAGCAAATATTTTATAATTTTAAATTAAAAACAGTGGAATCAACCAAAAACTGCACATTTTAATAAAAATACTAGCGTATATCAAATGGTCTTTGATGGAAACGACTGAATCGATGTAGATTCATTGTTAATTTTAATATTAATTTTTAATGAGAGAAAATGTAATTTGTACATTTAAATATTTTAATTATGCATACAAATTATAACAATTAATAAATAATTATATATCTTTTCAAAATAATGTGTATCTTCATAATCCAGTGTATTTCATTCCGCAGGTTTTACTTCTTCAATTTAAATTGAAAAAGCTGAAAGAATCCCTAATGCATATATGGTCTAAAAAATATTTTTAAATTTAACATTTAATAACTTTTTAGTAATAGTATTTGTAGTAAAAGCTTGAATAAAAAATCGATTGTTGACGATCAGACGTTTTTTTGTATTTATATTGTTATTTGAAGCTGAATAGAAAATACATAATGAATTACATTTTTGATACTGGGATTGTGACTAATTTCGTAAATCCTGTAAATCCTGTAAATTTCGTAAATCCTGATTTCAAAAGATGTGATTTTCGCGTTTCTTAAAAGCTTGTAGATTATTTTGCCAAATTTTTTCTAGAATCTTCTTAAATATTTGTAAACATTTGTGTCGGGATTTGTATAAAAACTTAAATGTTGTACTTTCAAAAAATTTCAACTGGTTTAAAATCGAAGGTTTCTTTATTTGAATTAAAAAGTTCACTTTCTTTTCGACTATGCAGCGCTGCATTATTAAATTAAATTATGCAGGCGTGTGTATTACATTTAATTTTCTCTTTCGCAATAATCAATTTACCAAAACGGAACTTCCATTAGTTTCATATCCGTGGGCATAGTCTCCATTTGCCACACCCTAAGGGTGGTCTAAGATGGTTGGGAGCTGATTGGAATATCATGACCTTTTCCTTCAAGGTTATTGTTTTTCAATGATTAAATATCAGAATTTTTTAGATACCTTTGGCAATTACTTAAAAATGAAATTTATCCTCGTCAGCAAAGGACATTTATTGTATTTTCCAAAAGTCACTTTTTTTGTTTCTTTGTACATAACTTAAAGAAGAAATGGAAACAAGTGACTTGGAAAAATTAGGATTGCTACCACATCTTATTATTGAAATTCCCTGATTTTTTCCTGACCAATTTTTCATCTAACCTGATCGCATTATTTTTTTCAGTTACAACAAAATCTTACACCCCGGAGATCAATCATATATATACCATTACGCCATTTCCCTTTCGGGGTAGGCGTGACTCACTCGGTTACGAAGGGAGTAATGGGAAGAAGGAGGTACAGATTTTCTAGTTTTTGCATGTTAATGCAAATATATTGTTTTTCTACATTTACCTTAAATACATTTATTGACTACTGTTATGCTAAATTTTATAAGGACTCAACAAATTATTGGGGGGGGGGGGGTGTTCAAATCTTATGGTTTCTTATTACGTATATTATAACTTGGTGGTATTACGTTTTCAACAAAAATAATGCATTTTTAAACGAATAGTTGATTTTTTTAAACAAAAAGAATAATTTTAAAACAAGTGAATTAATTTTATACTATCAAAGACAAATTAAAAAAAATACATAAAGTTTCAAATAGAAAATTTTAAGTTAAAGAAATTAATTTGGTACAATAAAAAACCAATTTTCAACAAAATAATTTAATTTCAACGAATGAGATAAATTTTTAAACAGAAGAAACGATTTTTTAATAAAATAGTTACGCTTTCCATCAAAGCAATGAGGTTTTGACTAAAATGATCAATCAGCAACGGAAAGAATAGATTTTTAACCAAAAAATTTAATTTTCAGCGAAAAAGGTAAATTTTCTACAAAAACGATAAATTTCTAACGAGATATACATATTATAAACAACAAGTAATACATTACGAAAAAGTACCATTTTCAAGCAAAGAAATGCGCTAATGATGCTACTACTTTTTTTTTTTTAGAAAAAATACAAATTTTCAACAAAATACATAAAGTTTTAAACAAAAGATTTTCAACCAAGACGAATAATTTCCTACCAAAAAAGATACATTTTTGACAAAATACATGAAGCTTCGTGCAAATAATTAAATTTTCAACCGAGAGTTTAATTTTAAATTTAAAAAAAAAAAACAATAAAATTAAAAAGAAAATAAGGGAAACGTCCTAGTAATCGTGAACTTAGCCCTAGTAATGGTGATTTCAGTTTTCTTGCTTTTCGTTTAATTTCAGTGGATGTAAATTCTATTTTCTATTATAAAATGCTAAAAATAAATGCATTTTATCCCTTAATGTTACTTTTAACATATTTTTACAAAAATATATGCAAATTTCTCGGGCATTAATAATTATAAATTATAAATAATAATAAACCTTAATAATGTAAGAAAATCATCCATAATGTTAAATTTAAACTAAAAATAGAATATTTAAATGTTCATGCCAGATAGATGAATTTTTTACATTAAATCATAATTTTCGGAAAAATATGATTTTTTAAATAAAAAAGTTAAGTTTCAACCAATTAGTTTAATTCTTAAAAAATAGTTGCATTTTTACATTTCAACCTTCAGCCGAGAAGTTGCATTTTTCAACCCAAAAGGAGAAATTATCAACAAAAAATGTAATAGTTGATGTTTCAATCCAAAGAGAAGAATTTTTAACAGAGTTGAATTTTCAACCAAGAAAAATTTTTTATTCAATAAACAAATAAAATTTTATCCGAAATGTTAAATTTTCATCCCAAAAAGATCATTTTTCTATAAAAAAGATGAATTTTCGGATAAAAAAACATGACTTTTTAACGAAAGTGTTAAATTGAAACAAAATAATAAAGAAATTTAATCATAATATGAATCCTTTACAAAAATAAAGATAAAATAAAAAACTTGGTATATCGTACAATTCATAAGAAAGATTTTAATTTTTAAATCTAATTGCAATAAGGTTCGACGGTTTCGTTCCCTAAGTTTATCAAATCTTAGAATATTTTGTGTGCGTTTTTTTAATACAAGTCGGTCTATAATTCTTTTTAATTATTTATAAATAAAGCAACGTAGTTCAAAACCATCAGCAAAATTTTGTAGTCAACTATATTCTCGATACAATCATCTATAATATGTTCTCAAAAAAAATTTTTAATCAAAAAAAGACTTCTAAAAACTGTCAGTTTAGCCCTACTCTCCCCACGAGATTTCTGGATGATGCCTCAACTTTAAGGTAAAACGATACCTTCCTCAGATCAGTTTCTGCAAAACCACTCACAAAAAATGCATGAATTAAAATTTCGTTTGTTGCATTGTAAAAAGAAGACCGACATCTGAGGCAGAATTCTCTTTAAAAAAAACTTTATTTAATTTTTGTTATTATTAGCAAAATCTTAGATTATTTACTTCTGACAATTTATGATGCTTAAAATTAGAGAAGTCTATTATGCAAGAAGCAATAATAAACATGATATGGCTGAAAAAATGATTTATTTATTTAAACACAGTTTTGCAGAAACTAAAACAAGACAAATTCTGCAGAAAACCGGGTTTTTAGTTCCTGTATTTACCACCAGTGGTCACTACGGGTCTATTCTTCGTTCGTGAATCGGACATATAATAATTTTCTTTTCCTGACTTTTCCTGACTAATTTTAAACGCCCTGAATTCCCTGACTTTCCAGAATTTCCTGATCTGTATGAACCCTAATAAATGAAAGTAGGCTATTATTGCATCCAACCGCTCATACACCAGGGATGTTAGTTGCAGTTTGCCGGTGTTACTCATAGATGTCGCTAGAGATATGTATACATTGCTCTGATTTGGCATCTATGTCATATTTTTCTATGGACAGTATCCTTCAAAAATACATAATTCCATTCTGCCAAAATAATAGCATCACAGTTGTTTACCTCAGTGAATATGTTGAGTTTCTTATTTCGCCAAAAGAAAAAAGCAGTTGAAGCTCATCGATTGCTGGTAGAAGTTAATGGTGAACATGTTCCAGTGATTAGAACATGTGAGACATGGTTTCGTCAATTTAAAAGTGGAGATTTCGATTTAACAGACAACGAACATCCTGGTGCAGCGAAAAAGTTCGAAGACGAGGAATTGCAGGCGTTATTGGATTAAGACCCAACCCAATCGCAACAGCAATTAGCACAAACACTAATTGTGACCCGAGGAGCAATTTGCCAATGTTTAAAAGCCACGGGAAAAACCCAAAAGTATGGAAAATGGGTACCACACCAACTGAACGATAGACAAATGGAAAATCGAAAAACCATTTGTGAAATGCTGCTTGAATGGTTCGAAAGGAAATATTTTCTGCATCGGATTGTCACGGGGGACGAAACATGGATTTAATTCGAGAACCCGAAGCGGAAAAAATCATAGCTTTCACCTAGTGAGGTCGGCCCATCGACTCCAAGACCAAATCGCTTTGGCCGTAAGAAAATGCTCTGTGTTTGGTGGGACCAGTGTGGTGTGGTATACTTGAGTTATTAAACCTGGTGAGACGATGAATACGGATCGCTACTGACAACAAATTATCAATTTGAATCATGCGTTGATCGAAAAACGGCCGTAATGGGCCCGAAGATATGGCAAAGTTAAAGAACACATTAAAAGCATTGAATTGGGAAATATTATCGCACCCGCCGTACTCTCCAGACCTCGCCCCGTCCGACTATCACCTTTTCGCATCGATGGAACACTCACTCACAGAGCAGCGCTTCACCAATTTTGAAGAAGTCGAAAAATGGCTCGTCGAATGGTTTGCCTCAAAAGAGAAAAAGTTTTTTCGGAATGGTATCCATGATTTGTCTGAAAGATGGGCAAAATGTGTAGAATCCAATAATCAATACTTTGAATAAAATTTTTTTGAGATTCCCTTCAGGATTAAGTGTTTTCTTTATTGAAAAACCCGGCAAACTTCAACTAACACCCCTGGTGTATATGAAAATATAAATTGTATTTTCGATTATACCAACATCAATTATTTTCTCAGCTGGCATATTGAATTATCTAAATTCAGATTTTCCTTCCATTTGATACACGTCCAAGAACCCAGAAGTAAATTGCTTTGTAAAAAGTTGAACTTTCTTAAGAAATGCGAGAGTTTATGAGCGAAGAAACGAGTGCTACACAAAGCGTAGGGTAGAAGTTTCGAGCGAGTTCTCTCATTGAAAAACGTTCTTTTGCCAATACTCGCTACCAACATTAGCTACATTATATCGTTTCCTTTACTTTGCTCCTTTTACATCATTCTCGGCAAAAGCAGGCTATAAAAAGGAATAAAAAGGAATAAAAAGCGCGGCGAACTTTCAACCTGTAAAGGGTGCTTGAAGGGCTTCTTCTGATTCACTATGCTCTCTGTTCCGAGTAAAAATATTTCGTCTTAAGTTGTTTTTATTTTGTCTTGAGTTAGTCTTCAAGATGGCTATGTCTCTTTGACTTGAGTTTATGGCTGACGTTTTTGACAGGGTTTGAAGACAATTCAAGGTGGACTTGTCTTAAGAAAAGACGTTTTATTCTCTAAGTCTTAAGATAAGTTTAATATGTTTATGAGTTTTTTATAAAGTCTATAAGTTTTATTCTAAGTCTCAAGTCAATTCGAAGTGGAACATAAGGGGCTAACTCTTATTTGGAAATTTTTTTCAGGAGAACGGAAAAACTGTTCACCGAGTACTTCTTGGGGCAGCATTTTAAAAAACTTTGTTTTTTTATTAAAAATAGTCAGACAGTTTGGACAATACAAAAAGCCAAGAAAGTGCATTTTAAAAATTTGGTGGGTTAGTCCTTTATGGTTTCGGCTCATTTAAGTATTGATAAATATAACGAATTTCTGTTACAGAAAATTATATTGCCAATTTATAGCTTTACCATTATCTAGGGTCTAAATCAGAAAATTTTTCGTTTGTAATTATTATTATCCATAAAACCCTGACGTTTTTGCCATCCAAATCACATCCATATTGCAGGTAAAAAAAGTTATTTAAAAATTTAAAAAAAGTGTTAAATGAGTTTCAACTTAAAAGATTTCTATTCAAAATATTTTAGATAGGTAAAATTTTGATTTTAAATACAAAAAATTCAAAACAGAACCTTTCAAAATTCAAAACCTTCAAACTAAAATTTTTAAATTTGATATTTTTCTTTAGGAAGAAGGTGGAGTTGTGTACTTTCTAATTCAAAACGTTTAAAATTGAATAATATTATTTTCGAATCAGGAATCTTGAAATTGAGTGATTTTATATTAAAATTTCAAAAGAGGACAATTTAAAAAATTAAAAATGGAATGTTTGCCGATTAGGATTTTAAAAATAGATTATTTAAAATCCAGAGAAATGAAAATTTTATTATTCATAATGAAAAGCATTCAAAATTGAAAGAAAAAGCTTCTGAAATTCTAAAAATATGAATTTTTATTGAATTAAAAAAATTATAATTTAACTTGAAAATTATTTAGACACTTTTTTTTTAGTATTACAAATAAATTCACCTTTATTTTCACCGTTGAAAATGGAAAATTTTCCATGCTGGGCCATTAAAATTGAACTATTAAAAAAACGTTCAAAGTAAAAAGAAATTTTCAATGGAAAATATTAAAAAATGAATAAATGCATAAAAGATCTAGAATAAAAGACAAAACAATTTAGAAATGTGTTCCAGTAAAACTGTAGAAGTTTTAACATTCATTGAATTTGTTATAAGCATATAATTGAATGAAAATAATTTCGTAGAGATTAGCAATGTTTGGTCACTTCATTTCAACTTAACTTTTACAATGTAAAAACAAAAGGGTTTGTAAGTTCGAAAAAAGAAAATTAGTTATTAATTTTTTATGAAGTGAACAAATTATTATTTTTTTATTATTAGACAAGCTCGTGAAACGCGCAAGAATTATCGTGTCAAATTATTAATTGCCCTAGTATTGATGCTTAATATTGAGTTGAAAACTTTAATTGCTTTTATAATCATTAAAATATTAATGATAGAAATTTTGCGTAAATATTAACATATAATGACATTATTATCGATTAACAAAATTTGATGGCAATCAGTCATTGGCAGTTGATTTTAACATGAAAAATGATTTTTAGTTTATAAGATAAGATAATACGACAAGAAAACTTTGTTTATAAAATTGTTTATAACAATAATTATTGTTAATAATTGCCTAAGGCGTTTTAACAATTGTTAAAATCAAGGTATTTGCTGTTAATTTTGTTAAAAAATTAACTCTATACTTCAAAATATATAGCCAAAGAGCTACATTGTTAAATAGGTTAATTAAAAAAATTAATGAACCAGAATTACAGGATAATGTAGGGTCTTTTGCATAAAAAAATGCTAATAATTTTCTCACAAATAGCGGAAATGGATAATTGTTCATAACTTTTTTTTACTATATAACAAATTATATATTAAACAAACCTGCGATGTTATTTTTGTTTGAATTTTGAAAATAATATTTTCAGAAAAGCCCACCTTTTTTATTTTTGTAATATCGGAATATTTTAAGCTAGGTGATTTTTTTTGTTTCAAGATATAATTTACAAATTTTTTTTGTAAACGATGCAAGATATCACAAAAGAGCAAAAGCTATATTTTGTGGAACTATTTTAGATGTGCAAGCTGTTTTGTTAAAATGTTTATTGTATGTGTCTGTCGCTTTTTCCGATAAAAATGCAAATAATTTTAAAAATGATAAACAATATAAGTGCATTTTTTTGTCAGAATAAAGATTTTATATTTTTTAGCAAATATTTACCACTTACTCATTAAATTTTTACTTAATGTCTGGCGAATTGCGATAATTATGTCAAAAATATGGAATTTTAAAGACAAAATTTGTAATTTTTAAAGAATGATCGTCAAAATTCAAACAATAATTATTAATAATATTTTCCAAGAAGTAGCGGATTATATTTATAACTTCGTTACATAACAACTGTCACTGGGCAGATATGGAGAAATAATATCCATTATAGTAGCTTATACTAGTATATGGGTTTATTTGTTGATGTCGTTTAACGACGCAAAATCAAGACTTTTCCATTCTTTGCCGATGCTAGATGTATACAAATCGTAATATTCTTCAAGTCTTTCTAAATAATCTTTGCAGTTGTTTATGATGTTTGTTTGAGAAAATTAAATCACTTCAGGGAAAATGATCTCAAAAAATAATTATGGTCAGGCTGGTTAAGTAGCTCAGCAGCTCAGTAGCTTCTATTAGTATATCCGTTCAATCTTTTGTGAAGAATAACTTAAAGAGGATATAGATCAGTATCAAAACGCGCCGTTAAATAATATCAATAAACAAAGACATACACTGGCAGAAGCCAATAATATATATTTATTGATTTAGCCAGTTTAACCAAAATAATTTAATTGGCTTTGAACAAACATCACGAATGGCTACAACGGTTTCTACAAGATACTTGAAGAAGACTACGATTCTACACATATAGCATCGTTACATATTAGAAAATTCTTGCTTTTTATGGGAAATTTATTCATTAAACCAATAAAATTAAAATAGTTTAATTACCTTTAAGTAAATATAACAAATAGAGGCAAAGGTTTTGAAAAAAACTTGAAGAAGAATATAATTTCTACACTTCTAGAATCTTTGAAGAATAAAAAAGCTTTGTTTTTGATTAGAAAAACTCTTCAACAATCTTTTGTAAACAAATACTTTAAGAAGATACATATATATATCAAAACGCGTCATACGTACTAATAGATATTTATTCATTCAACCAGTCTAACAAAAAAAATATTTTAAAATAAGTTTCCTCAAAATCATTTAATTGGCCTAAAATAAACAACATTATGAATAGCTACAAAGATTTCTACAAAATAATTTAATCAGCTTTAAACAAACATCACAAATAGTTGCAAAGTTTCCTACAAAATAATTCAAAAAGACTGTGATTTCTAAACACCTAGTATCGTCAAAAAATACAAAAGCCTTGCTTTTATTTAGACAACCCTTCAACAA
>JAAAKG020080751.1:0-40603 GCA_010014905.2 Druon quercuslanigerum | reverse complement strand
GCTATGCCCGGCAAAGGCAAGCATGGGGGGGGAGATGGGGGGGCGGGGAAGGAGAAAAAGAAACAGAGGGAGAAAAAGAAAAACAAAGAGGGGAGGGGGGGGGGGGGGGGGGTTACATAAATTAAAAGAATTTAAACAAAAGATGGACAAGAAGAAGGTTAGGTATGAAAAAGAGATTGGTGTAAACTCTTTAATTGAAAGTTTGAAGGGGTCGATTGAGAAGGTAAAGGATGAGCTGGGTACTAAAGAAGAAAAAGCAGGGGCAAAGAGAGGATGGTCGGACAAGAAATTTTGGGAGAATAAAGAAAGGATGAAAGAGTGTGTAAGAAAATGGAGAGAAGGTCAATTGGAGAAGGAGGAGTATAAAAGGAGAAAAAGAGAACATGCAAAGATGCTGGAAAGTAAAGGACAAAGGGGGAAGGATGTATATAAGGCAGAAGTAGAAAAAGCAATCAAAGTAGGTAGAGTGTGGGATGTGATAAATAGGGATAGAGGGGGAAGAAAGCTTGTAAATGGAGAAATAGAAATTGAGGAATGGACGGATTATTTCGAGGGACTATCAGGGGGAGAGCAAAATAAGACCAAAGGGGAAAAGAGAAGTATTCTCCAAGGTGAAGTGGAGAAAGGGAGTGAAAAAAGAAGAGAAGAAGTAGATGAGACAACAGATAGGCTAAAAAGAAAAAAGGCGACAGGAGAATATGGGATGGAGAACAAAGCGATGAAGTATGGAGAAGAAGGAGTTAGGGTTCGGATGTGGAGATGTGCAACAAGGTCTAAAAAGGTCGTGGGTTTCCGGAAGAGTGGATGACAGGACTCTCAAGAAATGGGAAGAAAAGAAGGTAGACGAATATAGAGGGATCACTCTTATGCCAGTCGGCTATAAAATATATGCAGAAAACTGAAGAAAAAGATTGGAGAGTCAGGTAGAATAAAAGGAAATTATCCCGCACAATCAGACGGGATTTAGAAGAGGGATGGAAACTATAGACAACATCTACGTAGTTAACTACTTAGTTAACAGAAATTTAGGGAGAAAGAAAGAAAAACTATTCACTTTGTTCGTAGATTTCAAAGCAGCGTTTGACTCAGTGAACAGAAAACTTCTATGGCAGGAAACAAGAGACAGGGGTGCAGAGGAGAAGTTGGTGGAGAGGATAAAAGAAATGTTTAATGAAACCCGGATTAGGGTGAAGATAGGAAAGAGACGAGGGCAGGTTTTCTGGACAGGGAGAGGTTTAAGGCAAGGGTTTCTATTCAATCCGTTACTATTCAATATGCTGCTGGCTGACTTAGAGGAGAACCAAAAGGAGAAAGGGAAATGAGGAACTGTTTTGAGAAACCGCAAACTATACTCTCTAGCATACGCGGACGATGTATTTCTGTTAGCAGATGTTGAGAAGGGGATGGACCTAATGATGAAAATCTTCGGAAAATATGTGGGAGAAAAAAATTTGTCGATGAACGTGGATAATACAAAGGTGATGTGCTTCAGAAAAAAAGAGAAAAATAAATTGCGTTTGGAAGATAAACGGACAAAAAGTGGAAGTTTTGGAGGGGTTATGTTACCTGGGTTTTTGGTTTGAGGCAGAAGGGGGAAACGTGCTGTAGGTAAGAAAAAAAATTGAATGCGCGAATATACTGATGGGTCAAGTCTGGGGTATAGAGAAGAGAAGGTTTAAGGACGATTTGGAGAATAACTGTCTGGTTGTTTAATGCGTTGGTCTTGGCAGTGTTGTGGTATGGAGTGGCGATCTAGAGATGGAAGGAACATAGGAAAGTTGAGAGCATGCATGAGCAATTTTGGAGATGGGTAATGGGAGTTAGCTGGAGTTGCATAGAACACATGTTAAGGGAAGAATTAGGGAGGAGAAAAATGGTTACTAGAGAAATCAAGAAAGCTTGCAGATTTGAGGAGAAGCTAAAAAGGGAAAGGTAAGCAGAATAACACAAGCATGTTCAGGCGAAATCCGGAACAATGAGGCGAGAGGCAATTTGGGACATTCAAAATGGGAGGAAGAAAGGAGAAAAATGAGAAGTATTTGTAATATAAGATAAGGGGTTAGGAAATGGAAAGACATAGGGTTAGAGCTATTAGTAAAACAGGGAGAAGAGAGATGGAAAAAGATTATGGATTCGAGGTACAATAGATGGTATATGATGGTCTAGGGGATTACGGAATCAGAATGTCTGGAAAAAAAGGAAGAAAAATGGAGTAGGGTTGTATGGTTTAGAATGGGATAAGGTGTGAGAGCATGCAGATATTGGATGGTTGAAGTGGATAATCTATTTAGAGTATGCGGATACGAAATGACCTCATGGTTACATGTATTAGAGAGTTGTACGGGAGAGGAAGATGGACAGTTGTGTGTGAATGATTGTGTAAGATGGATTTAGGATGGCTATGGATAGGGAGTGATGTGGATAAAGAAATTAGAAGAAGTGAGGGAACGCAAGGGAGTAGAGCAGAGCCAACCGGGTAGTCCTGAGCAAGGACAGTAAAAAGAAAAAATCTCTTTTCAATTTCGTGTAAAGTGCATTTTTATGATAAGAGGAAACGGAAGCCCTTGAAGACCGCTAATTTTTTGTAATTAATATTACTTTTATTTATACTAAGAAAGGCGAAATAGTATAATATAAGTGGTAGTTAAGTTACACTAAGGATGGAATTGTACATATATGTACAGGGAGCGCAGGCCCTCAAACCCGTAAAAGGGAAAAATTAAATATACATACAAATCATCCCTTTTTCGTCGATTTTTTAGTATCGAAAATTCCACTATTAGATTGCAGATTCTGTTAAAAACCTTTTTGTTGAAAACTCATTTGTTTGGTTAAAAATTCAACTTTCTAGTTAAAAATTTATTTATTTTGAATGAAGTAGTAGCTATTTCATTTTTTCTTACAAAGTTATCTTAAAAATTAAACTTTTGTTTTTTCTTTTGACTTAAAAATGCTACATTTTGGATGAAAATTTTTTTCTTTATTGATATAAAAATCTTTTTTGGCTCAAAATTCAACTCTTTTGTTGATATGGTATTTTTGTGTGTGATTAAACTATTTTTTTAATCGAAAATAATACTACTTTTTGGTGGAAATATCAGCTATTACACTTTTCTTTTAAATTAATTTTTTTCAAAGATTCATCAGTTTAGTTGTAAGTTTAATTAATTTTTTTTTCATTCGACATTTTCACAAATCAAATATTTTTTAGAAAACGATTTCTTTCTCATTGTTTGAAGAAAGTTAAAAGAAATTAAAATTTGTTTGCATTGAGTAAGCATCAGCGTGAATAAATATGTCATTGACTGCCTAAGGAAGTTTATTTTATTTGTATATCTTTTTTCCTAATGCAACAGATGCCTTGAAGTCTTTTTAAATTAGAACTTGAAAAATTTAAATTAATAATAATGAAATCTACGGATTCAATTACTGAAAATAGAACCAGAAAAGAATATTAGAAAATTATTAATTCTATCAATTAAGATACTTGCTAATTCAGCAGCACAAAACAATTAATTACTTGATGCAAAAAAATGAATTTACTTAAGATTGTATATTATAATTAAGAGAAGGTTATAAAAATGAAAAACGTCAAAAATAGAAAAGTTTAATAAAACGAGGTGATAGTTTAACATTTTCTTGAACCAATAAGAAGTTCAAATTGTGACATTGCCAACCTTGTAGTGCGTCTCCAATTTGAAAACATTGCCTTCTTACTGTTTGAACAAAATAAAGAAAAATAAAGATTTTAAAAAATTGTTAAATTCCAGGGGATTGTATGTTGAAATTATTACTTTAAAGGCTTTAAATAAAAAATGGTTTGCCGTAAGAGCATATATGACGAAAGCGAAAAGTTTGGTCTTATTTCAAAGATCAATAAAAAAATTTCAATTTAAAATTCATCCTTTTTATTTAAAATATATAAAATGTTTGTTAAAATTCATCTTTTTTCGGAAATTAAAGGTTTTAAAGAGTAAATTTGTCCTTTTGGATTAGAAATTCAACTTTTTCGGTCGAAGGGTCATATTTCTTATTTAAAGATAAACTTTTTATTAAACCGCTTATTATTTTTTGTTTGATTATTCAACCATTAGGTGGAAAATTCATCTGTTCTGGCAGCAGATTCGTCCTTCGGGATTGAAAATTCATATTTCTTGTGTAGAAATTGATTTTTTGGTTTAAATTAAACTTTCTTTGATAAAGAGTAGTCTTTGGACTCGAAGGTTCCACTATTTAGATTTTATTTGAAGTCTAGCCTTATTTTGTTCAAAAATTCTAAAATTTAATGAAAAATTTATCTTTTCAAGTTAAAAATTTAAATATTTGGTTAAAATTCATCTTTTTCGCTAAATATTAAACTGCTTTGAATATAAGATTCGTCCTTTTCTATATTTGTAATAAATAATTAAATTAATTAATTAGAATGGTCTCTGGTTTATTTCTTGTTGTCAGCTTGAACTTTTGGTGTCATTCAGGCAAACATTTTCTTTTTATAATGAAGCCAAGAATGAAGAAACTTAAAAAAATTTATCTTAAAAAAAACAAACAAAAGTCGCCTTAAAATAGTCAGAATGGAGAAATAAAATATTCACAATTATTTTGATGCTGTCTGTGATCCTTCAATCTCATTAATAATATTTTCAGTTTTAAAACCTTTGTTATTTTAACCGAAAGAATCGTAAAAGTCTAAATCGCAAAGGTAACCTCGCAAATCTCGCAATCAGCTGGGTTCGCTCCGTGTTCAACTTAAATGGTTATTCACAATAACATTATGTCTCATACATCCCTGAGAGAATTCGAGACCCTGATGGGCTGTAAGAATTACATGGTTGGGAATCTACATTCGCAGTCAGGTTCTCCTGCCGCATGTGGATACGACGCAAGAGTAACAGCTCTAGTGGTAGTATTACATTGTAACATTTATATACGTTACCACAGTAAATCTGTACGTTATTACGTGATATAAAGTGGGCGCTACATTTGATGCGTAGACACTGAGAATTGATGCCATCTCTATAACTGTATTCAAGGAGGATATTTGCTTTGCTGTGTTAATATGATAAACTTTAATTATCTTTTTTGAAAAATTCGAGGCTGGGCTTGACGGGGGGGAGGGGGGGCTCTGGATCAGCCTCTGCCAATTATACAGCCACTAAGTCATAATTATTGTGAAGAAATCTTTATTTTGATGATTAAAAAAAATGTTTAAAATAACGTTGAGCTTAAAAAGTTTCAATTCAAAAAATTATAGTCAAATTGGCAGAAACTATAGTATAATGTAGCTTATAATATCCCGATGAAATAATGTCCTTAGACACTGGGTCCAGAAAGCGCTAGGTTTCGAGATAGGAGGGACCAAATGCCACTTTTCATTTACGCGAGAGCAGTTCCACGGACCCTCGAAGACTGTTTAGCACTACGCTCAGGGATCATGTCGAACTCTCTGTTTTTTTATATTTGGCTGTTTGGGACCCCCCTGCCAATAATATCCATGCCTGAATATCGAGAAAAGGATACTTTTTCGTAGGTGTTGTACCAAAGTAAACGTTTCATGCATACTCAAGGAGTTCCACGGACTCTCTAGGACTGCTTGGCACCACGCTCAGGGATCATGCCGAACTCACTGTCCCTTGGATATTTTCTAGTATGGGACCCCTTGAACAATAATATCCATGGGTCCTAATGTCGAGAAAATGATACTTTTTCATTGCTGTTGTACCAAAGTTAACGTTTCATGCACACTAGAGGAGTTCCACGGGCCCTCTAGAACTGTTTGGCACCACGCTCAGGGATCATGCCGAACTTCCTGTCTCTTTGAAATTTTGTAGCTTAGGGTCTCCTGATAGATAATATTTATTTCATGCCCAACTCTCTGTCCATCCAATTAAGTAAAGAAATCCGGGTAATCAAGACAATATCAACACGATATTATTGCACGATCCTGCCAATTAAGGCAATGCCGGAGTATTATGTAGCCAGTTAGGGCAAGATTAAAGAATGATCAGGTTAATAATTGCTATATTTTGGTATTTTCCAGCTAGTTAAGATAAGATTATGATGTGATCCGGCCAATGAAGGCATAAACGGAAAGCGTTTAAACCAGTTATAGCAACATTGTATGGGTTGGTATTGGATGACGCTCTGGTCAGTAAAGGCAACAATGAGAATTAGTTTGCTCAAAAAAGACGAGTACTCGTATATCATACTGCTGTTCCCTTTCACCCGCATCCGCAATATTATTAATCATAGATCTTCTTGGATACTTTACTGCTGGCTGATGGCGCGAGTATCCTAAATACAGTAGTACCCCAATATTTGTTTATTGTTTTGTGCTTCATCCAGCCGTATCTCTTGATCATCGGCTGCTTGAACCAAGTTATCTTCTACATAGGATATCCAGTTCTGATATTTCGTTACGCGTCAGTTCCTTCAGATAATTCATATCCAGCCTAGGGAAATAAGGTACTTGGTGTTCATTAATATGAATCCATCTGGCATTCCCGGTCACTCCTAAGCTGTTGGGAACTAAACGTGTCATCAAATATGTTCTCAAAATAGAAATAATGAGACTCACATTGTGCCTACTATCGTATCCAAAAATAACTGTGAAAAGTCATCACTCAGCCCTTGGCGAAGCTTACATAAAAACATCTTCAAATCCCTTTTGCTAATACGGCGATATAGCCATCGATCTTGTATAACATCACGTACAGCATCGAAATACGTATATAAGGGTACCTCCCCCCCAATTCTCGATTTATAATTTTGCGATTTTCAATGGGTTGGTAAATGAACAAAAATCGACTTCTAAAGTTTGGATATTTTTTATATATATAATTTAAAACTTACAAAACAAGAAAAAATTTTTAAATTATTTTTTAAATAACATTTTATAGGACCTTCTTGTGGTCAATGAAAAGTCGTCTTTTTTGACGGCGGGCATGGTTGCAATTCACTGGAACGACTGAAACCAAAAAATCGAACGGGATTAGAAAGAGTACGTGTTTGGCTAGGGAGTGAACTACGATCTTTTATTTCGGGCGAAAATTCACAAAATGGCGGACCTTTGAATCTATTTTTGTCAAAAAACTAATTTTTCAGCTAAAAATGAAGATTTAATGATTTAATGTTGTGGATTAGACTTTGTAATGTATACTGGCGCCATCTAAAGGACAGTGTGAAAACTACTTTGTTAAATGGATGCATTTTAGCGTAACAGCTGGATTCCGGTCAAAGACAGAGTTCGGATAAGGTCGGTTTTTATGGGGTATTCGTGAGTTTTCTGTGTTAACATAAATGGATTAAATCGTTCGTGAAGAAGTCTATGTGATTATTGTTTAGTAACTATGTGGTGTAAGTGGCAAACAGGACCTATTTTTTGTAAAAAGTACTTGTAATTTAGGAACCCGGCGGACATTTAAACTTTGAATTCTGAGCAATATTGTGTTACTCCAATTAACTAGATTCATCGATATCTCTTTTAACATTTTCTGAGTAAAAACGGCTTCACTACTGATGGATGGTGTGAGATATGCTAATATGCTAATATCCAAACACAAACGGCTTCTAAACATTTTGGCGGATAAATTGAAGATGGGCGCCTCTTAAGAGGTTCACCCAAAGTCAAAATTAAATCTATCAGACTTCTTATCGTCCGCAACGGTTAAGTATAAGGCGCATTTGCCTCAATTTCTTGTTTCTAACTTCTGTTCTGCCTGCTATTTTCCTTCTGTCCGTCAGGGGGCTTTTGTGGATTGCTCACGTAACTCATTTAGTTTAATGGACTTTTGGCACTGATATATATTAGTGGCTTTTTGATTTTTTCTTCTACTTTCTTGGTGTGAGAACCCATTCGGGAAAAGCATACTAAATATTGGCACTTTTCACTTGAGATTGTAGCAAGGGGGGGGGGGTTGCAATCAAAATTACTCGTCGTTAATGTTTGATAACTAAAATATGTTTATACGAGGGCTACTAAGTATTTGTGATATAATATAATTATAGAGCTGATTAGGTTTTTTCCGCAGGCTCTTCTTCTGATTTTGGTGCCATGTCTCGTCACACGCCGGTGCGGCATGGGGCCCTCGGACGTCGTCGTGGCCTAGGAACCAGGACGCTCGAGAATAACATCAGTACGCGAAGCCGCGGCGCTGAAAATCTTTCGACTGAATAAGAGAAAGCTCCTACTCCCTCAAACACAGCGCAACCCCCCTCGTGCTTTCCTCGTCTCCCTCGTGGGGGGCGCGGTTATGATAGGAATAAGAGAAGACGGGGTTCTTCCACCCCCTTCTTCGTGGATGGCCTTAAGGAACAACGAATTGATGCGCTAGATCAGAGCTCGACCGTACAGGGTGTTATGAATCATTTCAAGGCCGTGCGGCTTGAAGATCAGGGTGGCCAGCCTCATTCTGATTTATCTCAAATGGGTGGGTGCCTCCTTTTGTTGTATCCGCAGTATCCGGATATCTAGAGAGTTTTCTGCTTAACTTGGTCGAAGGCGAAAACCCTAGTTCTCTCTCTTGAATTTAAGGGGCTTGGTTAAAACCTTTAAACTCCTCTCTCCCTGATAGTTAAAAAGGCCTTCTATAACAAAGTACCCTCCAGGTACTCGATTTAAGAAATTGTTTAAAGAATCTCTTCGAAAACCTTGGAAGAAATAGTTCCGGTAAGGCGGAGAAAAGTGAAAAGTTTATCGCTTAGTGAAAAGTTCGAATTTTTTTTGCTCTCCGGAGATAACCCAAATTATATTCGCCCCTAACTACATATTTAATTTGAACCCTGTGATCTCTCCCCCGAGAGGTAGTTTTTTGCCAAATATTCCAGCTTTCATCGGATAATTGCAGGGCTGCACGTCCGATTTTTGTGTTCTGTGCTGGATTTCAGAGGACGCAGGGTTGTAAGAATAGACTTAGACCTCCTCTCTGCTGAAATTTTCGGGAAAAGCACTTGTCTTCCTCTCATGACTGCTCGGTCAGATATGAATTTGAGGTTGTGAGTTCGTGGCTCTGCGACATCCTACCCTGAACTTATGAACAAAAGAGAACGGCTCTTTTGGGTTCGGAAAATGAGAAGCCCTTTTCCTCGAATATGAACTTACTGGAAGAGAGTGACCCGGATTTTAAAGGTTTCAGAGATGGGTAATAACCCTCAGGTTTCCGAACATTACATATTTAGAAATTCATTTGTCCTTTATGAAGTTTAAGGTTTTGATTTAGGTGGCGTAAAGACGGAGTTAGTTATCCTTGCCCTTTAATCTGAGTCTTGTAGCAAATGTTAGTTTTTAATTTTTTAATTTTTTTAGAGGAAAAAGGATAAATTATTATTTGTATCTTCTACTTAAATCAAATGTTACTTGTGTCTAAGCATCGTCGGTCATGTTGTTCCCAATACACAACTATACATGGTTTCATTTAAGTGCATTTCTAAACTCTAGTTTACATATATTTTCGTTGGTTAGTTAAATTGTGTTTTAGGTCACTTAAGCTAAGTCTCCTACTACAGTCCGAAATGCTGTATCTGTTCTGCTATTGGATTCAGTTGTGGGGATTTCTAACAACTTAATTTCATTCTGTATATGTGAAAATGTAGGTTAGCTGCTGGGAGGATAAATATCTGTTAGGGCTAGTTGCTGACAATGTGTAAGAGGATTTTCCATTTGTGTGATTTAATTGTGGATTGTAGGTTTATTTTATTTAGCTCTATTTCGTTGGTTACTCTCAGCCGGCCGAAACCGGGTGTTCTGTTGGTGTAAATAAAGCGCGAGGGTGGTAGAAGAAAGGTCATAAAATTGCCCAATTAGAATGCGCACAGTGTATCGGGCAGGAGGGGCGTGATTGAAGTCCCCCTTTTTTGAGAATGATCTGCATCTCTTGTGCATCACAGAGACTGGGTAATCTCAGGAGCTTAGTTTTGAAAATCCAGGATACTTTACCTATAGAACCGAATAGAGCGGGCGGACTTGTGGATGGCGAAGTTCTCATTCTCGTCAAGAATGTGTTCTTCATCGACAGGATGGATTTAGAGAATCCCTGATCTGGGGCCATTGATGTGGTGGGCATCACTTTAGCCTCATCTTTGGGTAAAATCGCAGTTGCGGCAGTAAATGCCGTTCCGGACTCTAGGGTGCCTTATGGTATTTGATTCGGTTTGACTACAAAAATTAGGAAACATGGAAACACCTTATTCTGTGGTTACTTCAATGCTCATTCTCCTGTGCGGCGATCTTCAATCCTGGGCTTGTTCCTCTCAACGATTCGAAGCCTTCGTTCCTCTCCAGTACGGTTCCCTCTCCAATAAACTTGACCTTGTTTTCTGTCAGCCGGGTTTGGTACCGATATCCTTGTGCAGGGTGTGGTGTAACTCGTACTCATTCGATCATGTTCCGACCTTTTGTAGGTTCGATGCGACTCCCTTCCTTGCGAAATCTGCCACATGTAGATTTAATGTCTATTCCATGGATTAGTCTCCCTTTAACAGTCAGATGAAGGAACTCGTCCCGGCCTTGTCGAAGGCTCTGGTGAAGGTGAAAGTCTGTCCTTGATCGATGAAAGATATCTGAACCTGGTCTTTAAGGCCTTAGAAGCTAATGGTGCTTTTCGTGCCTCTTCTAAGACTACCGATAAAAAGAGGCAGCCACTATGGTCGAATAAGGATCGTGAGCTCGCATAGGCTAGAAAGAAAGCGGCGCGAAACGGATCAGAAATAGGAGCTCAACGCGAAGTACAAGGCTGTTGACAATGAGGTCAAACGTTTTATCAGTGACATGAAATATCAGGTCTAAGTAAAATTTGGCGAACTGTTAAATCTCTCTCTGCTCGCTCTCTGCCCCCTATCACTCATGTAATAACAGCCGCTGACTGTAATGTAATCAGGGAGCTGCGGAAGAAGTTAGTGTGCCCGGATGTTCCCTTGATTGAGGTCGAACCTGTCCGCCACGTTGATTAGTCTGACTGCATGAACATGGATTTCGCCTGGAAGGAGTTCACTGCAGCACTTTCGGCATATAGGATGAAATCGGCTCCTGGTAAGTATGAAATATCCTACGAAATACTTAACGGATTCTCTAATGGTGTCTTACGATTTGTGCTAGACCTCTTTAACGCCATGTTCAGGGAGTCTTTACGCCGTGATAAGCGGTAGGACACTTTGGTCCACTTACTTTGGTCCGATATACCTGACATTCACACTCTGTAAACTCCTCGAAAGGTGAAAACAGAAGAGACTTGAATATCTGGTAGAGCATAACAACTGGCTCCTGAAATTTCAGTATGGATTCAGAAGAAGAAGATCCTCGTTGGATTATGTGGGATCGGGAATGACAGATGTTATCCTAGGATTTGGACGGGAAAAGAAAACCGTTCTCCTAACTCCGAAAACTAAGGGCGGTTTTCAGTCTGTACTGCCTGGTTTCCGAATGGATAGACTGACGGAGGTCAGGTTTCCAGTAAGGATCCTTAATCTTCTTTATTTTTGGATCAGCAAGAGTAGACTTTATTTCGCATTGGTTGGCAGTGAACCCAAAACTTTTGGCGTGGGAGTTCCTTAGAAAGTGGTCCTCTCCTCGCTTCTCTTTGGTTTGACAATGAGGGAGCTGGGCAATTTCATCTCGCGTGGGGTTGGGGTGGCTAAGCACCCTCAAGTATTTATGAGTTGTATTTTATAGACGCATGCTCTGGATTTCTCACATTGAGGTGCTGCGTTCAGGGACCCGATCTTTTTCCAGCGCCTATTTGTCGATTTTGCGGGCGCGAGATATGCGGGTGTGCTCAGAGTTTCTTCGGATGGGTCGGTTGATCCTGGCCTGGGGTTGCCGGGATGCGGTTTTGAAATTCTGCAGTCTGGATTGAGGTACTGTGTGCGGTTGAAGGAGTTCGCATCCGTTGCTTAATCTGATTCCCGCTCCACTCTTCTCAATATAAGGGACAGACTTTTTGATCACGCGGGTCATACTCTAGCGCGGCTTTTAGGGAATCGGGGCGCCAGGGTTGGGCGGTTGGGTGTCACCGTCAGCCTTGTCAGCCTTCTGTGGGTTTCAGCACACGTGGGTATCTTAGGCAACAAACTTCCGACTGCTGTTCAGATACGTAAATGTTAAGACAGCTAGGCTGTGATTCCGGGGTTGCGGTGTTCCAGGGTGCCTCATTAACTCGATCACGACGTTGCGATCTACGCACATATGCACGGGGGACCATTTTGCGCGGATGGCGTAGAGTCAGCCGATGGGCTGCGATTGCGGCGCCGGGGTCAGAAGCTTGACATACCTTCTCCATCAATGTCCGCATTTAGCAGCAGGCAGGGCTAACCTTTACTGCTACATTAATCAGAGTTTTCCGGATTTGTTGTCTGAAGAAAAATTTAATATCGATGACATTATATTACATTATTTAAAAGTTTATTTTCTTTAAATCTTAAACTCTTAAATTGTTTAAAATCTTAAGAAACATAAATATAAAAAATGATTTTAATTATTTAAAATTTTTTAAAAAAATTTTGGCGTATTATGCAAAATTATTTGCATTTCTGCTGAACTTTGTAAACGAATTTCAACATTTTTTTAATGCTTTTAAAAATCTTTCGAAATATTTAAGAATATTCAACAATTTTCTTTCAAAATTAATTTAAAAAAATAAAGTACCAGTTGCATTTATCTCAGGAATCGTAAGAATTTTGTATCTATTATTCTTTTTCATCTTTCAAAATTCTTCAAAATCTCTGCATTTTTTGCTGTTTAAAACTGATGTTGTGAACAAGAAGTAATTGTTTATATAGACATAAGCATGTTTGTTAGCCCTCATAATTAGCACCTTGTTGCAGGCTACTATCAAAATTGAGAACATCGAAAATTATCAACAATCTGGGCCTTTTCCCACTTGAATTTTTAAACGCCAATTCGTCTGCTCCGTTGGCCGGCCGATTTCCTTGCCAAGTCCCGTACATCATGTTCTGTCCCTCTTCCTCCTATGCTCGCTGTCTTCTTCATTCAATTACCCTCTGTCTCTTTTCTTCTTACTCTTCCTCAGACGCATGGCCAACGTCTTGAAGGCTCTCAACCAGTTAACGGAGTTAGCTCCGGAGTAAATAAACGAAATAATTATTACAAAAATAGATCGAGAAACCAACTAATAATATCAAGACAACTTGAATAACAATTTGGTTTCGGTCAATCTACGTGTATGTGAAAATCCACATACGACTTTTAAGTGAATAGACTTTTAATGGACATAGACAATTAATTGTGAATAAGTTAGGTTGAGTTACTTTAGGAGTTAGTTATACACATTTTTTTTTAATATTTCGAGAGAAAGATTATTTTGGGTAAGTAATTAAGCAGGGTACGTTTTGAGTAAGTCCTAAAAATTTCAATTATTTTCAACAAAAATTTATATTTTTAATGCTTAATTAAATTTTTGATAATAGAGTTATTTTAAGTTAAATTTGGTCGCCGACGCGCAAAGGCTAGGGTAGTGGGCCTGGGTGGTTATCTTTTGGGTTATCTGGGTGGTGACTGTTACTGCAAAATTCTAATTTAGGGTCAAGAAATTCGTTTGGATGCACTTTTAAATCATTATGTATCATAAATATTAAATCTGAATATTTATATAATTCAAAATCAGTGCGCTAACACTGACCAATCGGGTTGTCGAGGCGACGAAAGCGTAGTTTAAAAAGTTCCCAAGATTGGGGACACTGCTTCGTTTCCGCTTCTAAGATAATCAGTGAACTCGCTACTGCTCCTACTGCTCCTGGGATCTCCGTGCATAGGTTGCCGAGGGCCGGGCGAGATTAGATTGTAGTCAGTAGTTATACGATTTTCGAGAAGTTAGCAGCGTTCACTCTGTCTTCCTTTCTCTGGCAAATAAACGTCAAAATACCATCAAGCCTTCTGGTGTAGGGACGGGATCCGTTATCCACGCACGGAGAAAGCTATCGCGGTAGTGGCTCTCCAACTTCAGGATCACCTCGGGCAGTGGGAGAAGTCCGAGCCGCAACCACCAATCCGTCACGCTGAGGAGCCCTCAGCCGCAACTCTTGTTCTTAACCAAATTGCCGCCACCCACCCAGCTTCAGAAGACGAAGCACAACCTCTGTAACCACTCACCAGTTTTTCCATCTGACTGATGAGCTCGACTAGGGACCGACTTTCCTAACCTCTGCTCAAGCATATTCCTCCTCCCTCATCCACCTTCCTACCCCCAACAAACAATAAAACAAGACGCATTCGTCGCCCATTTTTTTTGTAATCGTTGCTCTCACCTCCACTTCATGGACGGATACTCTGCTTGACAATGCTTCATAAGAGGCAAAAAAACGGGTACAATTGCCCCTGCCTACTACTAACCAATATAGAATTTGCCAACAAATTTCTTTCCCGGAGAGAAAGAGGTTGAAATTAAGAACGCCCGCTTAACTAAGACGCGTCCATGAGAAGAGCATTGCACAAAAATTGGCACCCTAAGCAAGGTACAAAGTACTATTAGTCGACATTATTACACCTGCGCACCATCTTTCTTTCAGATCCTTCTTCCACCCGCTATCTCATTATATCGTACATGGTAGACATCCATATTTTTATCTGAACCAATTCGAGTTAATTCAAAACAATCCAAAAAAAGTTCTACGTTTTGTTCGATCAAATTCAGGTACAAATTAATTAGAATCAATTCAGTTCAATACAAACCAAATTTTCAATCCAAATGAATCTGAACTCGAATTGATATACACTTTGTTTTCAATCCGAATTAATTCGAGTTAGGATTGCAATGGATTCAATTGGCTTTAAAATTTAATTTTGATTAAACCGGAATGAGACAAATTAATTTTGAACCGATTTGAATTGAAAGAAATATAGAACTTTTTTTCGGATTGGCTTAGATGCTGATTCTGGAATGATTCGGATAACTTTGGATTGGTTCAAAAGGAATTCCTATCCGATATTTTCACCTGGGTTTCTCTACCGTTCGTGTTCCTTTTTAACTTATGAGGTAGCTCCTTCTCATTCTACCTTATGGGACACATATTCTCTATCCCCAAAGATTCACCAGCTTATTGTCTACCAACAAGTACTACGAAAGTAAGGAGAATATCACAAGGAAGATAAATTATACTTACCTCGATTGGATTGTAAGCAAATTTTCATAATTTATTATTTGAAATGATAAAAATTTAACTTTTGAGCAGAAAAACGGATGTTTAAAGAAAATAAATCTTCTTTTATTTCTTAACAAAGTCAAGAAAAGGTGCTTTATGTAGGAGAAATTAAAATTTAATGACTAGATGATACAATTATTATCAATTTGACTTTTCCAGAAGCATCAAAGTTTCTTTTCAAATAATTAATTCAGGCCATAAATAGTGACATTTATCTTTCCTTCTGTAGAAACAAAGATTTGTATACAATCAGTGATATGTACTCTAAATATTATTAGAAAAAAGTTAATATAACCAGAAGCTTTTTTATTTTAATTTCTGATAGATTTATGCGGTGCTTTTACATGTACGAGAATAAAATTTCTCCGTCATCTCGGAAAAAAATTCGATTTAGAGAATACTTTAGTTACACTTTGTTAAACTGCTTATATGGAATAATTTACAACATTGATATTTTATAGAAACTTATGTTTGTACTTTTTGATACGATTGGTCATACTTCGATGTAAGTAGGAAAATGCTGGGAAAAAATTCTTAAATGTTGTTACATGAGGAGTTCATTTATTTATACAATTTAACATAAATAATTTTACAGTTTATATGAATGTATATATTTCCAGGTGTATGCAATATCATACAACTAGTAGGATTTTTATTATCTACAATTAAAAGTACAAACAATTAAAGAATCGATTTAATAACTGCAAATTAATCAAATTAAAGATTTAAAATAATCATATTTTTAATTCATATTAATATTAATGAGTTTAGAAGTCTATGGATAAGAAATTATACAATTTCAACTCCTTTATAATTTAGTCAAATTTTCAAAATTTTAATCTGAATTTTTTCAATTTTGAGAGCTTCTGATTACAATCTTCTAATAAAAAATGAAACAAGTTTAAATTCCTTTTCATTCCATTCTGAGTATTTTCCTTTTTGTATATATCATCTAATGTAAGACAGTTTGATTTGGAACTTTCTCAAATCAAAAATGAATAAATGTTTAGTCACCCAGAATTGTGCTGTTAAAATTTCGTATACTCAAACCTTTAAAATTCTCGATTCATTTGAGTAAACTTAAATCGTTTCAAATTAAGAACTCTGAAATCGTTAATTCTACTTCTCAAAGTTTATTCCTTTTAATTTTAATTCCAAAATTAAAATTTATAAAAGGGAAAAATTTGAAAATTAGGCCTTAACATGAAAATTCAGTCCTCTTAAATTACAGCCATTCAAAATTAAAGAAATTGTTCAATCACACACGTATCGATTTCAGATTATTTAATTTTGCATTATTTTTTTTAAGCAATAACATTTTTAACTGTTTAATTTTTAATAAAATCATTCAGGTTGTTATTAATTCTGAAATGTCTCGAATTAAGTATTTTTGAAGCTCAAATAATTAATTTCCTCATGTCTTGAACAAAAAATTGGACAATTTTCACATATTAAATTTAGCCATAACTCTGACAAAGTATTTTTTTAATTTGTAATTTCCTTTTAATTTATCAAGAAGACATTTATTTCAAAATTGTTAATTTACAAATCTTTTAAAGTTAAAAACAATTTTTAACGTTTAAAATTAAAACTAAAAGATTAGGAATATTCAAATCTAAAATGATTAAATGCAAAACATATAGTCAAGGTTTTCAATGTGAAATTTGGCAAATTTGAAAGATTTAAGTTAAGAAATTGCTCTGATATTTTTAATAAACTTGAACTTTAAACTACAATATTATAAGATTAAAAATTAGACACCTCTAAAAATTAACAAATTTTAAATTAGATATCTTAAAACTTAACTTTTGAACAAAAAAAAACCCTAGTTACAAAGCCCTCAAACGCGCCGCTATTTCAAAACTGTGTATTCAGAATAATAATTTTTAAATAAAATTCTTGAAATTTTAAAGATAATAAATATATTATCAATAAGTATCCCATAGTATACTATCAATTGACATTAAAAAAGGTTGTGTGGATTTTTTTTACTAAAAAAGTCATTTCTGTAAAAAAGTCACTGTCAATTTTAAGATTTAAAATTGCAGAATTTTAAATGTCTGTTATTTGGAAACTTCCAAAATTAATGAATTAAAATTTGATTCCTTAATTGGGATTTTGAAACTAAGTTGTTAAAAATGATTAAATTTTAAAGTACAATACGAATACTAGATGTGCTAGATTCATTGGTTTCCTTCTCAAAATAATTATTAAAGAATATGAAAATGACATATAAAAGAATATCAGTTGTTGGATTCATTCTCGGAAAAGGGAATTACTTCAAAACAGGATGTAAATAAAAAAGAATCTTTCCGATAATAAATCCAAAAACGTATATTCTATTATACATTGTTTCTAAAATGACCTAATACAGCAGACTATCACCAAGCGCCTTTTTTCGCCAAGTGCCTCCCTCTCCCATTACCTATAAATTTGGAAAGCGCCTTGAGCATGGTATTATATGCTCGTGTGCTCTACGATATTTTAATAATCCGCCAATGCATTTTAGAGATATTTCTCGCCAAGTCTTGGGGGCGTGGTTTAACCAGCGGGCGCTTAGTGAGGACCTCGGGGCGCTTTGTAACAAACTGCAGCTTCGGCAAGATTGAGAAGGTCACAGTACATAGAACTTACGGCAACATGGGCGTTATTGCTATATAATCCCTCCCTGGCTTGCGGCTATTTAAAAATGCACTATAGATACGGCCTCTTGTCATTAAGACATAAATGCTGTTTTCAGGCGGAAAATTAGGCGCGGCAAAATAGTGTGGTTTATCGGGTACGTAAACACCAAAACCTTGAACCGTATAATACGTGACATTTCCTATATTTATTTCGGCCTTTTTTGGTCCATGAGGAAACGGATCATGAGTATAATCTCGATGTACATGTAGAAGAGTTGAATGATAATGATTACATTTTGGCGTTCGAATAAAATACAGAAAGCCCGCAATCTGACGTGCTTCATCAGGTTGCATCCACTTTGGTATGTTGGAGTCCGGAAAATCAACAATTTTTGCCTTATAAACAGAAAAATCCCCCATTTTTACCAGAATGGTGTCTTTCTCAATATTTAGAAATCCATCTGCACCGAATTCTGTAAGACAAAAATAAATATTTTTATTTACCTTTATACATTAGTATAACATAAACTTTGAAAAATATTTAAAAACCACTAGCAAACAATGTCAACCTTACAGAGAAAACTCTTGGGGTAATTTTGACTACAATCTATGGATTTGCCGGAAAGAGTGACGAATAATGAACTTTTACGCAACTTTTATGGCTGATTCACCTATAGCACAGCCCCACAAAAAAATGTCTCCTACCAGATCTAAAACGCCGATCCATGCATTTTTGAGGTCACAGAATCCGAATCAGTTTGACCCCATCAGGTCAGAATCAAGGTCAAATGAAGGTCAATATTAACTAAAACATTAGATCGGAGAAAACCTCTACTTCCAGACGGTTTTGGTGTCACTGAAATCGAATCTGGAAGAAGCCATTAGCGTGGCGTGAACGTTGCGACAATTTTGGGGTGGCTAAATCGAAATCCAGGTTCATTTTTATCCCATCAGGTCGAGATAAAGGTCATACTAAGGTCAAAATTAGGTAAACCATGGAAATGAAATTCTGAGGTCTAACGAACTCCGGATACAGATTCAGTGATCCTAAAAACGTCTAGAATTGAAAGTTTTCTCCAATAAAATTAGTTTAATCAGTTTTGACCTTGGGACAACCTTTATCCCAACTTGACGAAGTATACATGCCCCATGATTAAGATTTAACGACCTTAATAACGTCTTACAGAATTGGGCCTCGCCCATTCAATCGTTTTTTTTAAATTTGACCTTTACTTGACCTTCATCTTTAAGGGGTCAATCTGATCCTGGGTTGGACATCAGCGACCACAAAAATGTCTGAGAGTAGAAGTCTTATACAATTTATGCATTCTGACCTACAATTGACCTTGATCCTGATCTGATGGGGTCAAACTGACAGCCGAAAACTATGACTTACAACAACAAAAAATGATTTCCTAGCAAAGTGGTTAAACCTAAAATTTTAACAACAAAAAATTTGAATCCTCAAATAGACAGAAGATTAAGTTTCAAGTGATGTGAAAGTAAACTTTCACATCTTTTTGACTCTAAAGTATTTTATAATTCGAGATGACGTCGAAATTAAAGGATCATAGACAACATCAATAATGGTAAATAATTTATTTCTATATTATGGCTATTTTAAGGTGACCTTAGTTTTTTGAAGATAAATTTGGTCAAGGTTCTTCATTGTTTGCTCAGGTATAAAAAGAAAATTCTCGCCTTTATGATACCAAAAGTTCAAGTTGACAGCAAGAAATAAAGAAATGAGAAAATAAGCTAGCGATTGCATAAATTTAAAAATAAATAAGAATTAAAAATTAGAAGATTTTGCATTTTGAAAATGTAAAAATGTCAGATTCATTGAGCTATATATTTTTTTAATTGTTTCTTGGAAGGAAAATTGTTAAGCTAACAAGAACGATGTATTACTATTCTAGAAGCAAGAATATAGGTTCTGAAATAGCATAATTCAGGGTGACAGCTGGATTTGGAAACTGGGAAATGACCGTTAATTGTTTGAGACCGGGAAGTGATAGTGAATTTATTCTTCGACTAGGAATTTTACAAGTTTTTAAAAGAAAAATCTCTCCACTCACTTGAAACAGCATACGTTTCATATCACAAGATTATAATACATTTTAAAATAAGTTTAATTTCAACTTTCTTCTAATTCTGAGTTTAATTGTTAACTTTTTCAAGCATTAAATTATTCAGTTTGCAATGTCTGATTCTAAAATCTTTTACCATCAAAAGTTTCTATTCTAGATTTTTTTTCTAATGGACATTTTAAATTAAAAGCATTCTAACGTAAAGCTTTGTTCATAATTATAATAATTATTATAAAATAAAATTTTTAAAAATCCTCCCCCTAGCTCACTTTGGCCAACTATGTTTGTAGATGCTTGTAGCTCACTCCGTCGGTAAAACAGGGATCCACTTTGCCAACTTAGCCATGGATTCTTGACAGTGATCTAATTTACCGACCGAGCAGTTACCGACTGCTGGGGAACTCACTATACTACTTATCATGTTTAACAATTAAAAATTACATCTTTTTCAAAAACGATGCAAAATATTATTAATAGTTCATGATTCAAAATTGTTTCAATTCCTGAAATCTATAAAATGATAAACTGAGCAGATGTTTACTTAGTGTATTCTGAAAAAAAATTTTCATGTAGACATAAAAAAATTGATTGAAATGGTATAAAGTCGTTTTGCTCGTTAGTTTCAGCGCGCCTAGAGCTCGCGACTATTGGTTCTTGTGCTCTACGCTCGATAATATATTTATCTCTCGTTGTGGTTCAAAGATTAAAAAAAATATAGAAGAGTGGCTATTAAAGGGTTTTACTGCATTGCATAACCAAAACTGGCACAAAACGTGGCCAAAAGTAGTAGTATCAAACCAATAGAAATTCAAGTTTTTTCATTTTTTTCAATTTTTTATTCCATTTTTTAATAAGTAAGGAAGGAAGGCTATTTTTACGAGTGTGCACTTGCAACCCGAGCAAAGCGAGGGCGGAAGTCACACGACCCGCAGTATCCTCATTCCCTTGATACACGCTATATTTTTGGTCCTACCCTACTTGAAAACAAACGTGTGAAGCGGATAATATTACGCAGTATACTTTTTGTCCTAATCTCCTTGTGAAGCAGATAAAGGAAGTTTGGTGCGCAAGCCCAGACAGGGTCTGGATTGAGAAATGTCTCTGTATCTCACTTAGTTCTCACTTTTACTATTTTTCTTTTCCCATTTTCCTTTCCCCTTCCTTATTCCCCTTGACCATTTCCCTTTTCTATTTCTCTTCTCCCTTAAACCCTTTCTCATTCTTCTCTTGCATTGTAACTTCCCCTGTCCCAATACCTTTTACTGTTTTACTTTAGCCTTTTTATACTTTCTTCTTTCTTCATTTTCCTGTTTTCATTACCTTTTTCCGTTTCCTGGTCTCATCTTTCCAGTCTGTTTCCAACTTTTTCCTTCTCCTTCTCCTTATCACCCTTTCCGATCTCTCATTTTTTCCTTCCCTTTCTCTTTGCCTTATTCCTTTTTACTGTTTCGTTTCCTCCTGTCCCTTTTAACTTTACACTTTTCATGCTTACCCCGTTCCATTCAACATTTCCCTCTTTTTCCAATTTCCTCTTTTCTTTTTTCTTTTTCCCTTCCCATTTCACCCTTTCCCCATTCTTAATTTCCCCTTCCATTTTCCTTTTTCTCGTTCCCCTTTCTCTTTTCAACCTTTAACCTTTCTCCACTTCCCTGTCTCTTTACCCTTATTGCTTTTTTCTAACATTCCCTTTCCCATTTTATTATTTTCTGTTCCCTTTTCTCCTTTCCCTGCTCACCCTTTCCGGTTTCTCATTTTCTTCTTCCCCTTTCTCCTTCCTTTTTTATCTTTTCCTTTTAAGCCTTTAACCGTTCGCTTTACCCTTTTTCTTATTTTCCCATTTCCCCCTTTTCTTCTTTCTTCTCCCCTTTGCCCTATATTATTTTATCCCTTTCTCCTTCGTAAATATTTACACGATGAAAGCATTTAAAGAAAAAGCGCATTAATTTACATAATATTAAATTATCACTTCTGACGGGCGCTCCACTTGTGTGGTGCAATGCAAGTATAGCGGGCGTAAAGTTTCATGTTAACGCGGCGACGAAGTGGGTATGTGCGAAGGTCACTGGGCTGGAAGTAGCCAAATAACTGGAAGTGGCCAATTAAAAGGATTTACAGTTAAAAATTTTCTTAAAGTGGCCAAAACTGATGCACTGACCCTAACTTCAAGATTATAATTTTTATTTAAAACAATTTGTGTAACTCACCCATGATGATGCAGAAAATTAAGAAAATAGTAACTATTTTCAAATTCATTTGGAAAGATCTTCCTTCTTTAAGCCAAACATATGTAAAAGTTGACATTTACTGCAAAGTCCTACAAATTTTTTATAACAATTTTCAGACCGGACTTGTCATTTTGTTTTTTTTTATTGAACGTACTCTAAGAAAAGCGAAACTTTAGATTTTGTGCCAAGGGAAGCAAAATGTGGAGAAATTTCAACTTTGAAAAATTTCTACAAAATCTGTTTCAAATATTTTACGACATAACAGCATTTCCAAAAGTATCAAAAGTAGGTTATCAAGTTTCGGAGCAAACAAAAATAATCTCAAGATCCCGCAGTATGTAATTTATCATTTCAAAATTCTGAAAATTTTGGGAGGGAAAAACCGAAATTGCAACAGAAATATTATAATAATTACTACATGACATTGCTTTATTTTAAATTTAAAGCCTTTTAAATTGCAAAATTGTAAACTAAAAGCTTTGATGCTTAAAAAATCGAAAATTTTTAAAAATATTTAAAAGTGTAAATTTTATACAGAATTGTCAATATTAGGCGAATCTAGTTAAAAATTAACATTTCTGTCGACAATTATTTGTTGAATACAAATAAACAATTATTTTTTAAGTTAAAATTTGGTATATCTAAATTAATACATTATACAGATAAATGTAAATATTAACTTTTTAAATTTAGACCAGTTATTATTTACAGAAATGTTTTCCTAGATTAATGCTAGAAAGTTGCAGTTTTTCTACCATTTTCCAATTTTTAATCTTTAAATTAGAGTAACTCAATAATTAAGCCACTTTAACAATCAGAATAATGGAAAAAATGAGTTTTTATTATGCTTTCTTTAAAATATCTTGGAAAGTTGCGGTTTTTCCTAAAAATTCGAATTTTCAGTCCACTTTTCACTCAGAGTGAGATAATAATTACTGTATTAGACAAAATCCTATTTAAAAAAAACTCATTCTTTATTGTGAATACACATATACAAATCATACTAAATATATATTTTTCTTTAAGTTTTTACCGCGAGTCCTTTTGTTTAAATTATTATTGGTATCAATATTTATTATTTTTCCGTAACTAAAAAATCCAAGAAAAGCAGAAAATTTAAAAAAAAAACGCGGCACCTTCTTAGAATTTCGCTGAGAGAAAATAATGCTTAAAAATAATACATTGTTTAAACAGTCATGTTTGTTAAAATGCATTAGTTATTATTTTACTCAGTAAAAAGTTTTAAAAAATTTAAAAATCTAAAGAAAAAATTCAGATACTCGCAGACCCAAACAGATAAACCAAAAAATGTCGAAATATTGGTGAAATCATGTTACGGCAACGTGGAAGTGAGACGGGCGACACGGAGATTTTTAACGGGTGGGAATGCCGCCGGAATTCGAAATGTTTAACCTACTAGAATGCGAAAGTATCTGCTCTGCAGACTCAATTGAGCGTGGTGAAGGTGCCCTGGTCCTTAAGCCAACGAAGATAGTAGTAGAAGCTCATGTCCATACGGATGTCGAAATAAGGATCATCAATTCAGTGGTTGCAAACTGACCGAAAGCGATCCATTCGGTAGCCTAAGACTTAAAGAAATTAAGACTATAGATGAGAGTATATCGGAGGCGGATGTGATTAGCGGAATAGTGGAAACGACAGAAGAAGCCAATAGAATCCACACTAGGGCTACTATAGAATCAGTCCCGTTAGATGCTCTAGTTGACAACGGATCCTCTCGCGATGCATTAAGAAAATCAGCACGAGACAAATTAGTGAAAGCTGCCGGGAGGGAATTAGACAGTACAGAGAAAACTCGTATGATTATGGCAAACGGTTAGGTCCATATGATCATCGGTAATGCCAGTCTGCCTGTAGCCATAGAGGGGGTTACGCGAACTAGCTACGTTAGACTGGCAAACAACCTCGACAGAGAATTAATACTGGGTGTAGAAGGTGAAGGAAAGTTTGGCATTGTTTATGTCGCCAAATGTTTTATTTATGTCTTTGAACAGCGAGTAGGGTAGTATTGGGCCTTTCGCCAGAATACATCTCAAATCTTCAAACGCCTCACTCTGTTCGTCGCACCACTGCTACTTTACGTTTCTCCTCAATAACCGTGTCAGGGGTTCTTCTATCGTTGCAAACTCAGGTATGAACCGTCGATAACAGGAGACCTTCCCTTAAAACCTACGTAACTGCTTTACCGTTTTAGGGGCCAGGTAGGAGACTATAGGCTTTACTTTGTCAGGTTCTACTTTCAGGATGTCTTTATTGACGATAAATCCGAGATATTTACCTCTGATTAGCAAAACTCGCTCTTATCCGGATTTATAGTCAATTATGCTTTAGTTACCCGATCGAGAACTTTCTCTAGCGAATATGGGTGTTCGTCGAATGTCTCTGTCACTACTACGATGTCGTCTAAGTAACTAAAGACATTTGGTTTTATTACAGGGAGTATAACCCTATCTATGATTCACTGAAAAGTTGCAGGGGCTCCCGTAAGTCCGAATGGCATTTATTTGAATTCTAATAACCCCCTTCCCGGAAGGGTGAAAGCGGTGTATGTTTACCTTTCCTTTTCTAACGGGATCTGTTTGAACGCGGCAATCAAGTCCAGCTTCGAAATATATTTTGCCGCTTTTAATTATCGTAATATGTCCGTTATGTAGGGTAGAGGGTAGGCGTCCTTTTCAGAGATTGCGTTCAAATTCCGGAAGTCTTGACAGAGTCTATATTTACCGCTGGGATTAGGAGCCATGACTGTTGGGGCCGACAGTTCGCTGTATGATTTTGCGATAATGCCTTCAGTCAGTAACCTATCGAACTCCTAGTAAATGATCTCCTGAACCTTTGGGGATACTATTTGTTACCGTTTCTTTGTTGGTGCGTGGCCCTGGATGTCTATCGAGTGGGTCATGAGGGGGTTCGCACCCAGAGGGCCATGTGGCTTAGCAGTCAATTTTATTTGTAGAAGTTCTTTTAGAGTTTCCTCTTACCTCTTGAGTAGGACGGCTACCCTACTACATCCCTCCCCTTAAGATAGTCCTTGTTTTAGGGGATAGTGTTTCCCTTCGGAATCCGGCATAAACACCTTACGCGATTTGGCGACATAAACCATGTCAAACTTTTCTTGACCTTCACTAACTTGTCCCATGCTGATTTTCTTAATACCACGCGAGAGGATCCGTTGTCAACAGATCTATAGTCCTTATTTCCTCTAAGTTCCGTATGGACCTGAGCTTCTACTACTATCTTCGTTAGCCCAAGGACTAGAGAACCATCACTACCTTCAACTAAGTCTGCAGGGCAGATACTTTGGCATTCTAGTAGGTTCAGCATTTCGAGTTGCGGCGGAATTCTCACCCCGTTAAAACTCTCCATATGTATCGTCGCCAGTATCACTTTCACGTTGTCGTAACATGAGTCCACCGACATTTCAACAATTTCTAATTTGTCTGTTCGGGTCTGCAACGGAGATACAGCGGCTGTTAGAGTTTTAAGACTTTCCTCCTTTTTCCCTACTACCCTCGTGTCGGCGTTCGGGTCGTTATTTGAAATTCAAAATCCTCCAATGTCCGTGAAGTCTGATGCGAAGTTTTCGGTACTTCTATTGCGATCCGAGTCTTTTTTCATATTCTTATAAACGGTCTCTATTATTTTGGGATTTGTGGGGACGGTGGTCACTACTCCCTTACCCCATTTCCCGAACACTTAGGGCAGTCTTTAGTGGCATAGCCCTCCGGTTAGCATTTGTAGCAAATACGTTTCTAAGGAGTGACGCAACCCTTACTGAAATGACCTTTCGGATTGCAATTGTGGCAAAGTATTTTTTTCGGGCCCCAAGCAGGATTGGCAGGACCAGTGTTTTCAACAGGAGTGTTATTACTCTGTTGCCCCCCCCCCCCCCCCTTTCTTAGGACTTTCCGACGGTGTCGATTGAGGACCCGTGCTATGTGTCTTTCCTGTCTTATTTTTATGGTTCGGCTTTTCATTGTTGGGCCTTATTGGTTGGACTGCAGATAGAGCTACTATTTCGTCTTCGGTTTCTTTTATTACGGCTGAGTGGTTATTGTAAGACGATTCACTGTCCCATTTTAGTCGTTAAGCAAATGCTTGCAGAAAAAAGTTTTCGGGAGGAGGTGGTGGCCTATGTCGCAAACCTTTGTGAACGTAGTGGAGATGATCGACTATTGGGATTTCATTCTCGATTTTTGCAATTAGACTTTAAATATTTGTAAAATATTCGTCTATCGTTTCATCCTTGCCTTGTATTCGAGATTGAATTTGCTCCTTAACTCGCCTTTCGTAATCATCGCCGAAATAGGATCGGAAATTTTTTAAAAATTTTCGCTAATTGAAAAACTCTCCTTCGTGATTTCTAACCACTTTTATGCTATTCCGTCCAGCAATATCGGCGTGGTCTGTATTACAGGGTACAGCGCACAGTGCGTTCACAGCATTGAGCGTGCGTCGACTACCGCGGGAGCGTTCGAAAAGGGGAAGTAGACTTAAATGCAGTTTATATATCTGATGTTCTGGTCAGTTATTGCGAGGCATAGGCCGTTATCACTATATGGAAGTATTGCATATATTGTAATCTAAGGCTGATGTCGCAGAAAGTTTCGAGAAATCCCACCCTCTCCACCTAGCTCACTTAGGCGCACTATATATAGTTTAGTAGTTCTGTACAGCGCATGCGCAATTTTGAGAAAGTTCTGTGCGCTGTGTGAGAGAGAAATATATGTCTATACTCTATTCTTTGGCAACTTATTGCGTTGTATAGGTTGTTAGCCATATGCAGGAGTATTACATATATGGTAATCTAAGGCCGAAGTTTCTAGAAGCTTCGACAAACCCCCTCCCCCTTAGCTCACTTTGGTCAACTATGTTTCTAGAAGCTTGTATCTCACTCGGTCGGTAAAACAGCGACCCACCTTGTCGACTTAACCTGGATTCTTGACATTTTTATAGTTTACTGACCGAGCAGTTACCGACTGCTTAGGAACTTACTATACTACTTATCATGTTTAACAATTGAAAATTACATATTTTTCAAGAACGAAGCAAAATATAAAGAATAGTTGATAATTCAAAATAGTACGTTCGATGATATATTTATCTCGTGCTTCGTCTTTGTACTACCCCCATATTTGTGCGCAAGCCTTTTAAAATTAAAGTTCAACAAATCGAAACTCTAAGTTAGCAATTGTCAATTCTCTTTTTTTAATGCTGCTTCGGCCTTAACGAAGACATTTTAATCACGTTTTCTCGCGTTTCACACTTGATTTCGTTTGAAATGTGAACTTTCTTCCACTATTTGCAACACTATCACATCACATGTAAATTATATTTGCCATTTTAATCAATTTATATTATTACAATTTATAGTGTTTATTGTTATTGAAGTATACGTATTTTCACTACGTTATTTTTGAAATTAAAAAAACGTGCGCATCATATAAAAAAATTTCTGTTATTGAACTTTTTAATGCAGCTAGTGTCGTTTTTTTAAAAAGTTTTTTTTTCATTTTGAATGTATTCTTACAATGAAAATTTATTAAAAATTGGTTGCTCTTTTTTTGATTCGAAACTTTTTTCTATTTACGTGTTTTTGTAACTTGCATCATTTTTCAAAAATTGGATTTTTTTATTGTCAATGTTTTTTTTTTTACGATTAAAGCAAGAATTAGGCATTCTATAAAAAATTATTGATAAAAGTTGTTCAGATATTTTTTGAGTAAACAAATTTTTCCGGTTAGTGTTTGTGTTTTTTACGGATACATCAAAAACTACAGATTCTATCGAAAATTGAATGATACCAAATTTATATATCTTTTTTAAATGCGCAATTTTTATTAATTCAACTTTTATCGTATCATGCATAGTTGTAACGAAAAATTAAATTTTTAATTATTTTTCGTGCCGTTAAAATTTGAATTTCTAATCTTTCGACAAAATTCCAAAAGTTGTGATGATAAACTTGTAGAGCTTTAAAAATTTACTTTTGCCTTTTTTTGACTTATTTCGTAAGTAATTTGGAAAAAGTCATTAGCTGAAAATGTTCGTATTTTTAAGCAATATTAATAACCGTAAAGAAAATTTTTGAACTTCGACAAAAAGTTAAAATTTGTTCAAGTAAATGCTACTTTATTTGCTTTTTATCGATTTGTCGATTTATTTGGAAAAATTGTTTCAAAGATATAAAAAACTGTAGTAAGCGTAAATTTTTCTAGATTTCAGAAGTTGTGATACTGAGTCGTAAAAGTTTTTTGTAATGAATAAATACTTTTAATTGTTTGTATTCTGTTTTTTATATAATATTAATTCACCTTATGCTAAGATATCTTTTAGATCCCATATTATAATTTCCTACTTTTCAAATTACAGTGAAACTCTTCTATAGCGCCGACGTTGGGGATGACGGTAGTTGGGAACTAACTCATTATAGCCCGGTCCAAATTTTTAGTTTACACCTGAGTGCTCACCTGAGTGACAACCGTAAACTCCACACCAACAAACTACAGAAGGGTGGCTATTGAAGAGTTTTACTGTATTTCAATTTTTAATCCATTTTTTTTAATGGGTGGGTATAGTTCGAAAACAACTACCTTCCAAATAGAATATTGTGTATCGAGGGCGTAAGAAAGGCTATTTTGACGAGCGTACACTTGCGGCCCGAGCGAAGCGAGGGTGGAAGTCACACGAGGCACAATATCTGTATTCCCTTAATACACACTATACATTTTGTCCTACCCTACTTGAAAACAAGTATACGAAGCAGATAATATTACGCACTATACTTTTTGTCCTTATCTCCTTGCAAACAAATATGTCAAGCAGATAAAGGAAGTTTGGTGCACCCGCCCAGACAGGGTCTGGATCGAGAAATCTCTCTGTATCTCTCTTAATTCTCTCTTGCATCATTTGTCATTTCCCATTTTCCTTTCCCCTTTCTTATTCCTCTTTAGCATTTCCCTTTTCCTTTCCCCTTCTCTCTTTAAAACCGATCTTCTTTCTCATTCCCCCTCCCCCTTTTCTCATAACCCCTTTCCCTGTTCACCCTTTTTTCCCCTTCCCCTTTGCACCCTTTCACATTCCCCCCTTATATTTTAATTTCCCCTCTCCCAAATCCTTTTACCCATTTCCTTTACCCTTTTCCTTTATCCTTTTCACCCTTTCCCCTTCCCTTTACTCACCCCCCTTTACCGTTTCCCCTTTCTTTATTTACCCGTTCCATTTAAAAAGTTTTTTTAAAGAGGCCAAAACCGGTGCATTGACAAGATGAAGCAGAAAATTAAGGAAATAGTAACTATTTTCAAATTCATTTTGAAGGATCTTCCTTTTTTGAGCCGAATATATGTAAAAGTTGAGATTTAATCAAAAGTCCTACCAAATTTCTTATAACAATTTTCTTACAGGACTTGTCATTTTGGTTTTTTTTATCGAACATACTATGAAAAAAGCGAAAATTAAGATTTTGTACCAAGTGAAGCAAAATGTGGAGATATTTCAACTTTTAAAAATGTCTACAAAATCTGTTTCAACTATCTTGCGACACAACAGCATTTCCAGAAATATCAAGAGTAGGTTATCAAATTTCAGTACAAAGAAAAATAATCTCAAGATCACGCAGTGTGTAATTTATGATATAAAAATCCTAAAAATTTTGGGAGGCAAAACCGAAATAGCAACAGAAATATCGTAACAATTACTACATGACATTGTTTGATTTTAATTTAAAAGTCTTTCAAATTGTAAAATTTTAAACTGACGGCTTTGATGATCAACAAATTTAAACCAGTTATTATTTTAAAAAATGTCCTAATATAATGCGAGAAAGTTGCAGTTTTTTCTACAATTTTCCAATTTTTTAAATCTTAAAATAAGGATAAATCAACAATTAAGCCATTTCACAAGCAGAATTTTGGGAAAAATGCATAATTATTTTTGATATTTTCTTTGAATGATCTTAGAAAGTTGTGGTTTTTAATAAAAATTTGAATTTTCAGTATACTTTTCACTCAAAGTGAGGTTTTCTGCGGAAAACCATATTTTGAACAAACTTGTTGTTTTTTGTGAATACACATATGCGGATCACACTAAATATAAAGTTTTCTTCGAGTAGTTACTACGAGTCCTTTTGTTTAAATTAATATTCATATCAATATTTATTATTTGTTCCTAACTAAAAAATCGAACTAAAGCTGAAAATTTCAGAAAAAGCGGCAACTTCCCAGAGTTTTTCTAAAAGAAAAAATGTTTAAAAATAATACATTGTTTAAATAATTATGTTGGTTAAAATAAAGTCTTGATTGTTTTAAAAAGTAAAAAATTGAAAAAAATTAAAAAATTAGAAGAAAAAAACACCAACTATCCACAGTTATTAGAGTAGGAGATATTTATAAACAATAATAATTTGTCTAAAATATTATATAGTACAAGTATGTAGAAAGTGTCTTTGAGTCTTATCTAACGGCACTTGTTCCTATGTATAGGTCACAAAAACAAAACTCTTTCTTGAAATAATTAGCCTTTTAACTTTGAAGATTACCTTTCAAGGTCAGGCTTATGTTCTTCCATTTTTTGCGTATATCTCGGATAGTTTTTGGTGGATTTTAATCAATCAGGGCCTAATTTAGGGATGTCTTAAAAATACATCTAATAATTTTTATAACAATTATATTCAAAATATTCAAATTTTGAGACATTAAAATATTGTAAGTCGAATTTTCTCGAAAACAAAAATTTATACATTAGCGAAAAAATTAACATCGTCATAGAACATGGTTTGAAAAATTGAAAAACGTAGTTTGTACGAATATCGAACTTCGAATACCTTAAATGAATATTACAGAAATAATTTTGCACTATTTGCAATAAAAATAGTCGTCTAGAATGTTCCTGAAACTGCTCACACTGAAAAATTATTTTTCTACGCGAAATTCTCCTAATTGACATTTCATTTGCAGGTTATAGGGCAACTGGAGCTTACCAAATTCTTTAATAATATACGATTCATGATTTTCTTCAAATTTAAGTTTTACTTACGTTAGGTTTAAAGCCCATATTCTTTATAGCTGTGTGAAAAGAAAAAAATTTTCTCTTTCGGATAAGAACATAAAAGAGGAAAGAAAAATGAGAAGGCTGCCTACCAAATCCCTTTCCTTCTCCTTTTTCTTTCTTCTTTTATTTTTATTTTTATTATTATCAAATCACTATAAAAAAAATATTTGTAAAATATAATCAACAACTTTTCGGCACCTATCGAACACCCTTATCAAGGCAAAAAAATACCAATAAAATGAATAAATACAAAAAACTGAGCAGGTAGAAACAACAACACAACGGCGATGCTGTCTTCCTGACATACAATAATCAGAACAATTTGTCAGGTGTCAGGCTCAGAGCATCATAGTTTTTTTTTCTTGCCTACTTAGGTATTTTTTATTATTTTATTTTTTGATGCCTTGATACGGGTGCTGTATGACTTGTAACGTGCCGATTTTCGTTTTACCGATTGGAAAAACAAGTCTTACTTTGATCCAATCTCTAACTTGGCCACACGTTATTCTCACTTTTTTGTATGCAATCTATCTGACTGCTTCCTATAACTTTCGTACTTTTGTCGACA
This sequence comes from Druon quercuslanigerum, assembly GCA_010014905.2. Classification (NCBI taxonomy): domain Eukaryota; kingdom Metazoa; phylum Arthropoda; class Insecta; order Hymenoptera; family Cynipidae; genus Druon; species Druon quercuslanigerum. Next base: position 8,880 of record JAAAKG020080751.1, on the reverse strand, counting down.
TAACTGACTTAATTTTAGAATCTATTCAAGAGATTATTTGTGAATTGAGAGGCTAAGGGAGAGAGAAAGGACATATATGCTTGCCTTGAATTTCGCTTTCCCAAATACCTGGATGACGCAGCTCCTTGTCGCGTTTTCACAACTCCAAGGGGTTCCTAACCTGCTATAAAAAATTTCAACTCCATTCTCTGCTTTCTAGGCATTACTTGGTCCGTCTTATTTTCCGATAAATCAGTTTATGAATATCGTGGGTTTAATCCTATGATACGGATTGTTAACCACAGTTACCAAAATATACGGGCACTCAACACACGTGTTCATTGAACGTGTTCATTTACTACGGAGTTCAATAGTCTCGACGACAGACAGCTCTTTAATGTCTTTCTAGCCTACTATCTTTTAAGGTGGTCGCACAAGTAAATCCGTCTCCGTGCGCTGGAGACGTCTGACGGACGTGTCGTCCGTGTTCGAACACATAAACCCGAATTAATCGCGTGCAACCTGACGGCTGCTGCGGTCCGCGGTGGTTCTTGATCAAGGACGTTGGGAGCTGGAGTCAATAGAGACGTAATTGTATGCGTGAGTGCTCAGGAAGAAGCAACATGACAGTTTGTATGCGATTGGTTGGTTTTTATGTGTTCGTGCACGGACGGCTCGTCATTGAGACGTCTCCACCGCACTGCAACGGATTTTCTTGTGCGAAAATCTTTACTCGTCGAGCCAAACCTCTTACTACTCACAACGCCAGATGGCGAGTCGATGTCCTCCTGGAAGTTTTACTTGAGTAATTATAAAGAACGACGCTTCGGTTGATCGGAAAGAAGACTAGAATACGTGTGGCTATTTTCGTGTAAGGACGAAAATTTTGGATTAAAGGATTACTTAACATTCTGGTGAATTAAGGAGTAAAGTTTTTTTTCCTTGCTTAAGCATTATTCGAGGTAAAGATACTCTTCTAATTTCTGATAGTTTTTCTTACCAATTCTTCTTCAATGATTAATTTGAGTGGTTCTTGTTCAATTGTTTGATTAACACTAAATCACATTGTAATGTACCAAATTTTAAACAAGATGCCATTACTAGTTTTGTGGATAATCAATTTTTCCTTGGTAGTTTTAAGTCTTTGCCAAAATTTAAAAATATGTATAAATTGAATTTTTTAAATCTATATTCTAAGAATATAATGCTGTTATAACAAAGTTCGTATAACTAATTCGACCTTGCTCAGTGGTCGCTCCCACGAACGTTCTCTTCTGTAGAGCTAGTCCCAATCGAATTAGCCTATTACGTTTATTATAATAATATAGCTATATCTTTAACTAAATAAGATTTTCCTAGGGTTCAAATGTCATATTGAACTTCGCTAAACTTTCCTGTATTTTACAACTAGTTGCGTCTCCGCAGGCGCATCCCTGCTGCAAGTAATTGGATAAAGTCTCTATTCGTTTGAACCGCGTTCTATCTTTAAGAATTAAATAAAAATAATCAATGTATCTGTCTTGATCCTAGGTCTATCCCTTCGATCGATTTCTATCTTTCTTCCAATCTACAATCACATCTATTCTTTAAAATCCTAATCTTCCTATCCATGCATATCCACCACTTACCCACATGTATCCTTTTCTTTCCACTCCAAATACCTATTCTAGTATTTCTTTTCAAATGAATCCTTCGCTTATCCATGAATATCTTTTTTGTATCTGTTTGGCAATCCAAAACCTTGTCTCTCTTTTTCAATACCTATCTTTTTATCTCATTGAATCTTTTTATATCTTTTCTAAAATCTAAGATAACCTTATATTCTTGATTCCCAGTCATTCCATCTGAAGAAATACACAGATTACCCACCTCTATCCTTTCCTATCCGTTAGGCAATGTCAGATTTCGCCTAACTTTTTTAATCCCTATTTTCCTATCCAAGTCAATCCATTTCTATCTTTTCTGAAATATACGATAGCCCTATCTTCTTGCATCCCAGTCTTTCTATCTGAATCAAACATTCACTTATCTACCTCTATCCATTTCTATCCGTCGAGCAATAACAAATTTCTTCTATCTTTTTTAATCCCTATTTTCCTATCCAAGTGATTCCACTTCGATGTTTTTTTTTTAATATGAAATAGGCCTATCTTCTTGACTCCTTTTTGTTCTATCCAACCAAATTCTTCGCTTATCCACGTCTATCCTTAGCGAGGCGCGCGCTACTTGACGTACATCTCTCACTTAGTACCAGCGGTTTCCAGTAGGTGGCTGACAGTAAAAGTCAGACGCAAGTGAAATAATTTACTCTGTCTATAACTGGAGGATAACCAAATGCCTTTGCAGAGTTCGAACTTCAACTAGTTAGTCGTAAAGCTAGGGAATTTTTCTGTTAGGTATATAAACCCTTACTGGTTTAATACTAATTTGCGGGAGCTTGAAATTCGAAATATACGATTATTTTCGAAATGGATAAGAGTACTACATTTTTGAGTGGATTCAAATGGATAGAAATTTAAACGATATATCGTTGATAGTGGGTAGTTTGGGATAGAAGAAGATAGGCCAGGGATACAAAGAGATAGATCTCAGTAGACGCGACAGAAAGAAGAAGAAGACGGAAAGGAAAGAAAAAGATAGAGTTTGTGGGATGCAAAGTGTGCATTTGGGAAGGATTGAAAATCTACAACTTTTCCTACCCATACGTTTATATCTTTTTAAATCTTTTTACTTACAGCAGGTCTGGCGCTAAGCACCTGACGCAGCGGTGCATTGGCTATTTTGCAAAATTTACTTTCGAAACCTAATATCTCTCAAAAGAATTTACCGAAATGGATGTTCTTTGAGCATTTCATATCGAACGATTTGCGGTCGATCTATGTATGCACGAATGTGTATGACACAATATATACTAGGGACCTTTGTCCTAGGGACTAAAGTCGTTTCATTCTTACTTCCGTTTGGGACCGCGCACAACACAGGTGCTGTATGTGATGTGTATCCGGATTATATTGAATACAAATCGTTTAATCGTGATTATCGTATTTTACTGTGCTCCATTCAACTTCACAGCATACCTGCTCACAGGTGGGCCCGGGTAACTGAAATTTGTGTTGAATTGTAAAAACACGCAAAATTGTACTTACAAATTTTTTTTAAGATTATGTTAACGTGTTGCGGAATTTAGTGGAAACTAAGCAAAATAAGTGTATCTAGTTTTTCGCGAATTAAAACCTTGGACAAAGAAAACGATGATACATGGAAAATGCAAGTTGAAGCATTAGTAATAAAAAACGATGCGTGGGGCTATGTAAACGGCGGAATCCCGAAGCCGACAGGCACCGCGACCGATGCTGCAGTGCTAGACTGGAATACAGCCGACTGCAAAACAAAATCTGATCTAATTTTGTCGATTCATCCCTCGGATTTAAGACAAGTAAAGGGGTGCGTAACATCCCGCGAAGTATGGGTAAAGTTGAATGCTATTTATCAGTCGAAAGAGACAGCTCGGAAAGCTAACCTGTTGAAACATCGTTTGCTTCAGCGGATGGAGGACGGTGACGACCTACTCCCACCTACTTCCAAAAACTTCAGGTGCGCAATCGAGTCTCGGGACGGTTTACCGACATCATAAACACTTCGGGTAAAGGTGGTCGAGGAAACTGACGCCCGTAAAAATGATATTCGTGGCGCGACTCAAAACGCGATGATTGTGAAACGCCGACATCAGAAAAAGGGAAGGCGGGAAAAAGGAGTAGTGATAGCAAAGAAAGGTTTGATTTTCGGTGCCACAGATGCGTGAAAATTTGTCACAAAAGCGAGGGCTGCAAGAATAAATGCGAAAATTGCCGATGACTACCCATGTGAACCGCTGTGTGAACCTGAAAATGGGGTGGAGTTTATGAAAGGATAGTGGAAGGTGTTGATACGTAAAGCGAGACCAAGTGGTCTGAACGAGACTAGGGAAGTTTGGCGCCAAGTGTGAATTATGAAGGCGTGAATTTGAGGTTGAGTGAGTTGGTTATTTAGGTTGAAATTGAAGTGCATAAGAAGAAGGCTGTAATTTCTGCGATTGTATCAAGGTTATTGTTATTGCAAACGATGATGCTGACAACAGTTTTGGAAAGTCACAGAAAGAGCATTTGCTCTTCTTGAAGGTCGTTTTCGAAGATTGCAGTTTTTAGATATGGATCGTATGGACCTAATTCCCTTCATAATCATGGCATGTTGCGTTCTTCACAACATTTTTTTGCGAGAGATCGATAAAGATAATGTGAACTATATTTAGGAAGGTGGTGAAAAGAACGACAATGAAGAACCAGAAGCTAATGAAATTGATGATCAGGGGAATCAAGCACAAGAAGAAAAAAAATAAATTAAACACAATGTATACATTGTATGAAAATAAATATATTTTATACATTCATTTTTGTACTAATTGAATATATCGATAGCATCGTATTGAGTCGGATTAAGCTTCAAGCGTTCTTCAACAAACGAGATTCAAAACTTTTGATGATACTTAAGCAGACTCGCGCTCGGTTGGGTATGTTTCTCAAAACATCGCGTAAGAATTCTCAGCTGTCACCTCATTGGCCAATGACTATTCCAATATTTTACTAATCTACCTTCATGCAAGGAATATCTTTGCTTCATGGGACTGCACCCTAATTGTTAGATTTCAACTAAGCCATAACCTACTATCGCTAGCAATTTCAAGTTGTAGTTTACGAAGTGGAACGTGTCTGAAAATTGCATCCCGATTGGCATCCTAGTTTAAATAAATACGACAGATGGCGCTCTGATCAGGTAGGCCTGTTTTTGAATTTTTATGTATTAAAAAAAATCGACCCGTTTCGCGGGAACATTCTCATCGCGCGCGGCTCGCTTCACTCGCAAGTTTAAGCGCGCATAGGGCGCGCGACTGTCAATTCTCACGCTTTGCGCTCGATAATATATTTTCTTTGCGCTCCGCGCTCGGTGTTTGCATTCCCACACATTTTTTTGAACTAAAGGTCACATTATCGACAACATTAATTTCATGATAGTGAATTTTCTTTTTTTAAAGCTCCTTCGACTTTAACGAACACATTCCCATAACGTAGCTCGTGCTTCGCACTCGAATTTGTCCCTCAAACTGTATATCATTTTCATAAATGTATGTTATTACTAAATGCCAAGCCAATCGGTCAATTCTTTCGAAAGTTATCGTGCTAACAAATGAAAAATATACAGACACACAAAAACGCATACAGCCTCGCACAAACTACACAGCCAGACACATTCATAAAACCTGTTTGTCGGATTTTGGTGGTCTCAAGTGTGGATATTTGTCAAAAAGCAAAAGGGGTCAAATTTCAAACAAATCTAATACCTTCTTTAGAGGAAAATGTAAAAATTAATTAAGTTGCCATTAATAATTTTTTTTCATGTTTATTTTGCTGTTTTAATCGTTAGAAATAGGATTTAGAAGATAAAAAAATTAAATAATTGGAAAACACACACACACAAGATGCAAAAGAAATTGAATAAGTAAAGTTTTGATGAGAATGTGCCCATTCACCGGGCAGATTTTTTCACTGTTAATGTTATCCTATCAAAATGTCACCAAGAATAAATTGGTAAATATTTATTGAGTTCACAATGTTGGCCTAATCATGATTTGTCGTATGTTGTATATTCCTGTCGTATTTTACCATAAAAGCGCCAAAGTTGGGGCAATAGTAGTATAGAAATATCCTCTACTTTAAAACCTTAGCCCCTACAAACATTATTGTGGAGAGTGTCAAAGTAGGGCCTATATTTCGGCTCGGGCAATTAATTAATTTTGGAAAAAATTGTAATTGTGAAAAATTTCAAAAATTCGCGAATAATATTATTTTATTTATAATAGTAATAATAAAATTTAAAAATTAATAATTAGCCTTATGATATGTAGTTTTATTATTTATATATTTATTATTTTATATATTTTTTATTATATATAATTTATTTATAATCAGATTGGCGACCCGGAATTTACTTTTCATCGTAGCAAAACTCTAGTTTTCATTATTTTAGTAATTTTCGTCAATTTAGGAAAATTGATTTTTACTTTAGCTACAGTTTCAGAGCATATAAGTGAAAATAATTATTGTTTTTATTTTAGGGCAGGGAGTTTCGATAAAGGAATAAAATTTCCCTTGAAACAGGGAAATTTCGTCATGGAACATGAATTTCTTAAAAGAATTAAAACTGGGATGTAGACAATAGGAGCTTAAAAATCCTTGTTCTAAGTCAAAATTCGTCATAATTTAGAATTACTGCTTGCAAAATTAAAAAAAAGAAGAAAATACTTAAGTAATTATTAGAGTCGAAGTAGTATTTCGACCTGGATATATTTTTAAAGTATAATATACATTTTTTATTTATTTGTTAAAAATTAATTTTGTTGTTGGAAGCATCGTAATTTTCATATACAGTTAGAAAATATAACTATTATTTCGGGTGGAAAATTTACCTTCTTACTCCAAATTTTCATAATTTGAACGGGTGTATGTTGTTAAAAAAATGTACGTCTTTTGGTAGAAAATAAGTTTTTTCTTTAATTGTTAATATTTTTATTTAAATATTCTGTTTCATGTATTCCAGTTAAATATTTATAATTTTAGTTAAAAATTCATCTTTCAGTTTAGGAATAAATTTGCTTAGCTGAAAAATAAACTCTTGTGTTGAAAATTAACCATTTTAATGAAGATTCATCATTTTAATTAAAAGTCCATTTCTTCGGTTAAAAAATGAGCTGTTTAATTGAAAAATCTTTTTTCTTCTGATGTAAAGGAATTTTTTTTACCGATTTTTAATATTTTTGGTAAAAGCGGTTCCATTTCATTAACTTGAAAACCTTTTTTCAATTTTCTAGCGGCTTTTTAAAGAAGGTGACTAACACTTTTAAAATAGAGAAATAGGTATCTGAATGAGGCCAAAAGTTATAGAAGTTTAAAGAAAAAAACGAAATTAAAAAAAACACACAAAATTTAAATACGCAAACTTTTAGGCATTTGAAATGGCTTTGAAATGGATTTGAAATGGACTCGCTAAAATAAAATTAAAATTTTATAATACTACCAACTTAAAAATAAAAATTTTTCTAGATTTGTCACTTTTTTAATTTAAGGACTTTGTTATAGAGGATTTTCTTTGATCAATATTAACTACGTATACCTGACCTTGATTTCACACTAGTAATTCTCACAAACTTTAAAAACAATAGATAATTTACTCGGCTACAAGTTCTTACCATCTAAATCAGTGGTGGGAAAACTTTTCTAATAGGGGCCACAAAGCTTAAAAAATGCTATAGGAGGACCAGAATTATAGAAAAAATGCATTTTGTGTTTAAGCTTTTAATCATATTATTATAAAAAACATTACAGCATTACACACAAATGTCACAAACCACCTTTTAACTTAAATAATAATTAATTTATCTTTTATTCGAAGGCCATGCCATGGTAGGCGTGTAACATATATGGAATTGTTTTTGATTTTCCATAATATTTTCGAAAGCAGGTTCCAGCTGTGACGAAGCAACTTTCAGCAGTGCGAAAAGGTGTTCATCAGTCAATCGGATTCTGATTGAGTTTTTCCGGAATTTCATGGTCGAAAAAGTCTGTTCGCACACGTAAGACGACGCAACCATTGCCATAATTTTCTGGGCGTGAGCAATCGTCTTTGGGAATTAAGCTTTCGGCAGTGCTCTATAAAAATCTAGTTTTGTGGAATTCAAGAACAATTGCTTTAAATGAATACTGCACTGCATTTTAATAATGTCAAGCTGCAATTCTGCAGACACATTTTCCGTAACTACATTAAACGACATCGAGAAAAAATCTAGCGATGATTGAATGTTCTTAAAATCTTGAAACCTAGTTTCAAATTCTGTGTGAAGTTTTTTCAACGCGTGACTGAATTCTTTTATTTTGTTCTCACTCACTGGTGACATGGATTTTAAACGCAAAAAGTGAGTTAAATCGTTCTTCGTCATGCAGTTATAAAAGAAAAAAGACTGAGTTTTAAATGATTTCAGATCACCCCAAGGGTCATCTATAAATTGGTTTTTTCCTTGCCATTTTTTATTTAATTTCATAAAGTGTTCGAGCAAATCGGTAAAAAATGCACAATCGGTACGCCAATCTTTGTCTTCGAAGATTTGGAAATCAGACCATTTGTCTGTTTTATTTTTTACGAAATCTTCTATTTTCTCTTTTAAATTCCAAACCCGTTCAAATACATATCCAAAACTTCACCATCTTACTTTCGTGTGGTAAAGAAGGTCAGAATAATCTGCGTCGACTTCAATCAGAAACTTTTGGAATTGTCGGTGTACCAAGCTCCGAGATCGAATCGTATTAATTAGTTTTATAACCACATTAAGTACATGGGTAATATCTATTGCAGCTTTACAAAGGACGTCCTTCTGTAGTTATATTGCATAATTTTGAAATAGGCGCATTTAAATTTTGAGGACCTTCGGAAAATTCGTTATAAATTATTTGCCCCGTCGTTTTTCCTTTTAACGATTGGAAACAAGCTAGCTCTTCAGTAATATTAAATTCGTCGTTAACGCCTCTGATAAAGATTAATAATTGAGCAGTCTCACTTCTATCCGTACTTTCATCCATCGTCACGGAAAAATATTTAAAGTTTTCTATACGTTGCCTAAATTGAGTCGACAAGTTTGATGCAATGGTATCAATTGGCGTTGTTACTGTTTTTCGTGATAAGCTGACAGACTCAAACTCTTTAATTTTTTCTGAACATAAAATTTTACTTATACTCAGATTTTTTTTAAAACGATTATGAATGTAAAGCGTTACGAACAAGAGACAAAATTAAAACAAAATTAACGTAAAACGTGTG